>JAJLWC010000005.1:0-277713 GCA_030674195.1 Starmerella stellata | reverse complement strand
CTTTCAGGAGCAGACTGGGAAGGCAAAGGAGGAACGCTAGTCGAAGGAGAAGGCGGGCTCGGGGCACTGCTTTCAGACTGAGTGGACAAAGGAGGAATATTCGTCGAAGGAGAAGGCGGGCTCGGAGCACTACTTTCAGGAGCAGACTGGGAAGGCAAAGGCGGAACACTAGTCGAAGGATAAGGCGGTCTTGGAGCACTGCTTTCAGACTGAGTAGGCAGAGGTGGAACCAAAGTCGAATTAGACGGCTGACTCGAAGCACTGCTTTCAGACTGAGTAGACAAAGGAGGAATATTCGTCGAAGGAGAAGGCGGGCTCGGAGCACTACTTTCAGGAGCAGACTGGGAAGGCAAAGGCGGAACACTAGTCGAAGGATAAGGCGGTCTTGGAGCACTGCTTTCAGACTGGGTAGGCAAAGGCGGAACCAAAGTCGAATTAGACGGCTGGCTCGAAGCACTACTTTCAGACTGAGTAGACAATGGAGGAACGCTGGTCGAAGGATAAGGCGGGCTCGGGGCACTGCTTTCAGACTGGGTAGGCAGAGGTGGAACCAAAGTCGAATTGGACGGCTGGCTTGAAGCACTGCTTTCAGACTGGGTAGGCAGAGGTGGAACCGAAGTCGAATTAGACGGCTGGCTCGAAGCACTGCTTTCAGACTGGGTAGGCAAAGGTGGAACCAAAGTCGAATTAGACGGCTGGCTCGAAGCACTGCTTTCTGACTGGGTAGGCAAAGGTGGAACCAAAGTCGAATTAGACGGCTGGCTCGAAGCACTGCTTTCAGACTGAGTGGGCAAAGGCGGAACCAAAGTCGAATTGGACGGCTGGCTCGAAACAGTGGAGTTCGGATATGAGCTTGAGGTGATAACACTTGACATCGAAGAAATGGAACTCGAAGAGCTCACAGATGACGAAATGCTCGATGAAGGAATGCTCGACGACGACATGGCGGAAGAAGAAGGCATAACAGAGGAACTCGAAGTATTGCTAATACTTGTCGAGGTTGTTGTAGTGTTGAAAGAAGTTGAACTTGCAACAGAACTACCGGGAGCGCTACTTATGAGACCAGAACTACTGGTGCCACTAGACTTCACGGACCGGCTAGTTGAGGATAAAAAAGCCGAGGGTGAGGAACACGGGAGTGTGATAGTTGAACCCGGTAGAGTTACAGTGTCAGGAGGAAGAGTAACAGTCTCACCAGGGAGAGTAACAGTGCCATTAGTACCTGGTTGGACGACAGTCACAGTTTTTGTAACATCATTAGCAGTGCAAGAAGGAGTGATCGTAAGATTTCCCCCTGGAACGGTCACAGTTTGGACGGATCCAGATTGAGTGACAATTTCAGTAACGGTGGTACCAGGGACTGTATGTGTGATTGTGGTGGGGGTGCCGTCAACGGTTATAACGCTAGTGATTGTTTCACCCGGAAGAGTGACGTTCTCACCAGGAACAGTGATGGTAGGACCAGGAACAACTTCGGTGATAGTGGTAGCAGTGCCGTCAACGGTTACAACTCTGGTTATAGTGACGTCCTCACCGGGTAAGGTGACGGTAGGGCCAGGGACTGTATGTGTGATTGTGGTAGGAGTGCCGTCAACGGTTATAACACTAGTGATTGTTTCACCCGGAAGAGTGACATTCTCACCAGGGACGGTAACAGTAGGGCCAGGAACAACTTTGGTGATTGTGGTAGGAGTGCCATCAACGGTTATAACACTGGTGATTGTTTCACCCGGAAGAGTGACATTCTCACCAGGGACGGTAACAGTAGGACCAGGAACAACTTCGGTGATTGTGGTAGGAGTGCCGTCAACAGTTACAACTCTGGTTACAGTGACGTCCTCACCGGGAACGGTGATGGTAGGACCAGGAACGCTTTCAATGATAGTTTGAGGAGGAAGCGTCTCAGTAACAGTCGTCGCTGAGCCGGTGATAGTGTAAGTACGGGTAACTGTAACAGGAGGGAGAGTCCTCGTTTGGCAGGTAGGGGAAGCAGGGGGAGCAGTCGGTTTGGGACAGCAATCAGCGCTCAAAACAGTGACTGTCGATGTAACACAACAGTTGGGAAGTGTGGCAATAAGTGTGGCTGTGACAGGGCAATCAACCAATTGAACATCATAGTAGGTGGAGTAAGTGAAGGTGCACCACGGTTTGAGTGCAAACTTCCAGGGATATGCGACATTGACTCGGGTGCAGCAACCTTTGCAGGCGCTTTCATTGTGGCACAAGGCGCCACCCCAAATCCAGAAGAACGCATTCGTTGGTTTGACGTAATTTGCTAGTACTAGCAACAGGAGTGCAGCAAAACTTTTCATTGAGAAATGCTACAGTATCCAGCGATGGTGATGAATGTAACGGGCATGGTCTTCTTTTATACTTTCTCTCCCGCATGCAGTATGATACATGGTGCGACAATATGCGGAGTAGAAATAAAAATATGACAAACCTAGTGATGCTGTTTTGAAAATTGTTTGTAGCAGGTTCCACGATGACTTGTACTCTGCCCAGAGTGCTCAAACATCTGTAAGTACAGCTTGAATCTTATGAAACATAAGAATGTATTCAAGGCAGAATAGGCTTTCACAATGAATAAGTATAAGCCAATGGTTGACCACGAATACTACGCGTGTACTCCCTGAAATACAATTCACGAGCAGACTTCGTTAACACAAAAGTCCCAAAATAGGAAAAAAAAATCATAAGTCACAAAACTACACGGTCAATGTCAGATGCAAAATATACATTGAGTCCTGTAACGAAACTGATGCAGAGGGTGCGCTCATGCTGCATGACTGTTCTGCAATGCATGCACATGCATAAAGACAAAATAAACGCAGAAGCAGAAGCTAGTAGGGTAATACTAAAGGGAATAAAAAAAGCAAGAGAAATATCAGAATCGATTCAAACGGAAAAGATAACTGTAAATGAGAGAAATTTATAATGGATCGGCAAACCTATCGCTTGCGAAGAAGATCAAGCATCTTGTTTTCGATAATTGCAGATTCGGGATCGACTTTCATGTCGCTATAATCTTTAGCATAATTTGCCTTCATGAAACATCCCAGGTTGTGTAACGATCCACTACCGGTGGCTAACGATGCACATGAGACTAAAAAGGCAATTAATGAGCCTGACAACATAGTTGCGTAATTCACGGCTTTAGACGCTTCACGCACCGCATTGAATGGCGGGGGCCTGATATTGGCATCAAAAATCTTGGGAATAAACTTCCGTGCCATTATCGAACGCTTGCATACAACTGCAGACGCAATTGTCAACGACCCTGTGAATGCAACCGCGAAAACACCTTTCATCAAATTCCTCTCATTCTGTTTCGTAACAGTCGTATTCTTATCTTTGCTCTCCACACCGGTCTCTTTAGCAGGCGCCATGTGCAACGATGCCCAAATTGAAACACGCCCAGTCAGCCCAAGTTACAGAGCCTCCACGATACTGTTAATAAGCACTAATTAGCCTGGCAATCATGTAGAGAAAACATGTAGCATAGTTAAGATAAAAGAAAAAAGAAAATTTTAAAAACCAAGTTTTTTTTTCCTTACAGTATTTACTTGAATTGACTGCGTGTTGCCATTTTCGAAGAATATTCTTAGGTCTTGGGGACCTGCGCGTTCGTTATTCCACTTATAGCCCATATCCATATGTACGTTTTGACAAAGCTTGCAATCGAAAGCCGGCCATGCATTCAATGAGGCTTCCGGACTGGGCAGATGCAGCTCAATTCCAGGGCCGTTTGAATTACTGCAGGACCGTTCGATCCAGGTGAAGAAAAACTTCAAAAAGATTAAACAGAATTGATTATTTTTAACGTCAATGTACATCTTGTATCTGCCATACTACGTTTATTGTGTCCGCCACGATCCGACGCTGACGTATGTGTGCAGATGCGTCTTGGATGACACCTTATTTCGCATGCGATATATGCACCATGCACCTGCAAACTTCTACATACAGTACGTACTTGTAAGTGGGCAGCGTAATCACACTACACGCATGCAAACCACATCATTCAACCATTTTAGTGGGCCCAAAATGTAAATGTATAATGACATAAGCATCGCGTTGATGCATAATAGGATCCAATAGGTATACTGAACGAGATAATTGTCTACGAATGAGCAACTACACCGCATTGAGTAAATGCGTAGATCTGATCGAAGCATTGGAAAAATGCAGAGAGTCAAATAATTTCCTGCAGAAGGCCACAGGCAGCTGCTTCGAATTAGAAAGAATGGTTAAAACCTGCAGGCACGAGGCTCGAATGAGCGACCGCAGGGCACACGTTGAAGAGGCGCGCAAAAACAGGAAACGGAACGAAACTCTGTGGAAAAAGCTCGACGATGAGGACGATATTTAAATGAAAGCATAGACCACACATCGTCACATCACATCAAGCGAAAAATTGAACGATTGATCTGTATCTCATCTAATCGCTGCTGCTTGATATTATGACTTCAGCACAAGCAGCCGATTTACCGAGTACTGAGTTACAAAAACGCCGCACTAACTTAAACACCTACATATGCGCTGCCTTCTTAAAGAGGCTGGTACCGCTGGTGACGACTGTAAAAACTAAGACAACGCAGAAATCTTAATAGGCCGCTGTCATCTGCGTGGTATACGCACATAGATACTGTGCGGGATAGAATTAGATACTACATACGAGCATGAATGTACATGAGCACGAGGAGCTACTAGCGAGAACAATAGTATGTACGAAAAAGGATGTAAGCGGAGATCCACAGGAAGACGATCAGTTAGGCCAGCATTAGTTACTAGTATTTATGTTGCTATAACAGTGGGAATGAAGACGGAAGCCACAGTCGTTCATGTACATTCGTTTACATTTTTAGTTCAATCTTGTTTCGTTTTCAGCAGTTTCTTTGTGACTTTGCCGTTTTTCTCGAGAACGTATACAAGAATACCCCAACCTGTTAGCGCGTCCCTGTCGGCAGCACACATGAGGGTTTGGGAAATGGTTTCGAAGAGCTGGTCTGGTTCTAAGTTTGGTTCATATAAAGATTCTGCCATACCGTAGAGCTGGTTTGTAGCAGTTCCAGTAACAACGAAATCGTCGCTAACGTCGATTGAACCAATTGAGTCGAACGAGCACACGAACGGCTTGCCAGTAGTGGAGTTGACGCCAGCAACAAGAGGGCCAACAAACCAAGGAGCAAATCTGCGGGAGTAGAGCATAGAGGACATGAGGTGAGAAGCAGTCTCGGGTTCCATCTCGCACTCTTCAGTGAGCTCGTAGAGGTTATGCTTCTTTCTGAATTCGGTGCTGACAGTCTGGACATCAGTGGCAAGACCAGTTAGTGCTACAAACACGGAACCGTATCGGAATACTTTCTCGAAATCTCCACTTATAGAAACGCTCTGTAAACCCAAACGTAGATCACTGGCAATAGCAATACAATCCTTGCCTACCATGGCCACGGCACTGCCGCCATTGATTTCACTTGGGTTCGACATGGTTGATTATTAATAAGGAAGTAGGTGTATGCTAAGTGTGGTCTATGCTTGGGGGGGGAGGGAGATGTGCGTAATAGAAGATAGTGTCTGTACAGATCGTGTTCACGTCGTTACCTGAGTGCATGCGTGTATGTAAATATGTTTGCGAGCATGTGCTTATAGACATATGAGTATTCATTAACGTTTATGTGTAGAAGAGTATATGTCAATGAGTGCGTTAGAGGTATACCCGCCATCACGTCAGAGCGTAAATGCACACAGCCACTGCAGAATGCGCGGCCCACTTAATCACACGTAACCAAATAATTACGCCTGGTTGTAAGTTCTTGCTAGGAAGGCGAGGCGGTACAATGCGTTAGAAGTGATTCGAAGAAAATCCAGGACTGCCACAAACTCTTATTCTTTTTATTACCGGAATGGGAGAAACAGCAGTTTTGAGGAGTGGATCAAATTAGAAAAATAGACCACAACTGACATCACTTTTCATTTCCTTATACAGACTTGCAGTTACAAACAGAAACGTTATATACAGAAAAAAGCAGCGACATCTAAACAAAGACGTTGACAAACCAGTCACTAAGACGTACCTATATTTTCCAGCGCAAACCTCACAAAGTTGCTGCCCAGTAGTCTGCCCTGTATTCTGCGTAAATAAACGTGCTTGCAATGAATACATTATATTGTTTCATGTATGGAATGGTATTGAATTGTGTATATATAGAGAGTGCCGTACTCGAGTATCTGTTTGATCGGGTTTAAACTACGTGCTAATTTTCTCGGTGTTATTCTTGTACTCCTTTGCATTTTCTAATTACAGTATTTCGTACTTTTGTAAAAAAAACTACGAGATTGCTGTTACTTTCAATCCACCGTGTCATTTGTAAAGGGTTGTTAACCAAGACCAAGACTAGTGTGAGGTTCACGTTATGCAATGAGTTACGTGGACACTTTGAAAACGCGTAGTAATAACGTGGACTGATCTGCAGACCTGTATCATGGCATAAGTGCACAAACAAGTAGGATACATATAGACAAAAATAGCTATAAATTAATAAAAAGACTACCATATTAAATTGTCATCTGCGAATAAAGAAATACTGTCTAGAACCTGTCTATAATGACCAGTGGATTAAAGGAAGGATTGATTTAGATTTCATTTTCGCGAAATAACCCCTGCCCAGAACACACCTAACCGCAGACGCCAAAGTGGCTTTCTTCTTCTTCATAACGTTCCGACTTTTTAGTTCGTCGGGTAGATCGATGGGTTTCGAAGAAGAGACCAAACAGCATAACGGCAAGCGCCCGTTTAGGGCGACTACTGTCGATGCATCGCTCGAAAAACAGCGATCTATGACTCCAACTGATTGGAAAGTTCTGGCATTGGTTATGGCGATTGCTAGTTTCGTGCGGATGTACGGACTGGGCTGGCCCTCGTCAGTTGTTTTCGACGAGGTCCATTTCGGTAAGTTCGCGAAGAAGTACGTCATTGGCCGCTTCTTTTTCGATGTGCATCCCCCTCTTGCGAAGATGCTCTTTGCCATGTTCGCGTTCCTTGGCGGGTTCAACGGCAACGATGATTTCAATTTTGACAATATCGGAGAAGACTACATCGGTCCTCATGTTCCCTATATTTTCATGCGCCTTCTGCCAACTCTGTCGGGTCTGGGTACGATTGCTCTTTGCTACTCCACCATGCGCGCGTCTGGCGTTAGAACCTCGATTTCCGCGTTCACTGCGCTCCTGCTTACGTTCGAGAACACCTTCGCCACTGAGTCGCGTTACATCCTTCTCGATGCGCCGTTGATCTTCTTTATGGCCGTTGCTGTTTACGCATTCAAGCGGTTCGAGAACACGGTTCCCTTCAGTGTGCACTGGTACAAGTACATGCTGCTTACAGGGTTCGCTATTGGCGCCGAGATCTCGTCTAAATGGGTCGGTGTTTTCACTGTCGGCTGGCTCGGTGTGCTCACCGTTTACCAGCTCTGGTGGATCTGGGGTGATTTGAACGTCAAGCCGTGCACATTCCAGAAACATTTCTGGGCTCGTTTGTTTGCTTTCATTGCCGTTCCTCTTGCCTTCTACATGGCCATGTTCGCTCTGCACTTCCACCTGGCTGACAATGTTGGCAGCGGTGTCGAACTGCTTCCTCGTTGGTTCCAAGCTAGTTTGAAGCACAACGAGCTCCCGGTCAATGTTCCTCTTAATGTCTCTTACGGTTCAACTGTCTCGCTTAGACACGTCGAAACCAACGGCGGATGGCTGCATTCTCACGCTTATCCTTACCCCAGCGGATCGCAGCAGCAGCAGATCACTTTATACCCGTATCCCGATGCCAACAACTTATGGCGTATTGAGAACGGTACTGAGATGGAAGGTTTCGGCCAGTTCAAAGAGATTGTCGACGGCGATATTATTCGTTTAGTGCATACCCAGACCGACCGCCGCCTGCACTCCCACGACCACCGTGCTCCTATTACTCCTCACGACTACGTTTGTGAGGTCTCGTGCTACGGTTTCCCTGGCTTTGACGGTGACTGGAACGATAACTGGCGCGTCAAGGTTATTAAGTCGGAAGCTCCTGAACCCGAGGACCGCAACAAGCTGCAGGCTTTGCGTACTTACTTCCAGCTTGAGCACGTTCTTGACGGATGTATGCTTTACTCTAAGGATGTTGCTTTGCCTGATTGGGGTTTCGGACAGCAGGAGGTTTCTTGTGTCCGTGGCGGTAAAGGGCCGAGGACCCTGTGGTTCATCGAGTCTAACTCGTACCCTGAGATGCCCGAGAATATGCCTACAGTCAACTACACTGTTCCCTCTTTCTTCTCTAAGTTCGTTGCGTTGAACAAAGCTATGTGGAACGTCAACAAGGGCCTGACTGATCACCACCACTGGGAGTCCAGACCTCTTTCGTGGGTTACTTTGAAGCGTGGTATCAACATGTGGGTCCAGAGCAACCGTCAAGTTTATTTGAACGGTAACTTGCCTATTTACTGGACTATTCTTGCTGGTTTCGTTGTTCTGGTCGTTTACAAAGCTTTCAGAATCCTCTTCTGGCACATGTCCGAGAACATGTCCTTCCTTCCTGCTCCTGGTTCGGCGATTGCGTTGTTCGACCACCAGTTCGGCTACTATGCCCTTGGCTGGTTCTTCCACTTGTTCCCTTCTTTCTTGATGGACCGTCAGCTCTTCTTGCACCATTACTTGGCAAGTCTCTACTTCGGTGTCTTGATGGTCGGACAGTTGTTCGAACTCATTGCTAGCACTCTGAAATGCCGCAAGGTCGCGTACTCGCTTATTGTGGCTTACTTGACCGTCTCGGTTGCTTGGTTCGCCTGGTACTCGCCTTTGATCTACGGCACTCCTTGGACTAAGAGTCTTTGCGAGAAGAGCAAGTTCATGGACATGGATTTCGAATGCAATACGTACATGGAGAACTACTCGGACTACGCTGCTCAGGCCGTTGAGATTAAGGAGAGCCAGTACTCTGCTTACAATCATCTCACACCCCCTGAGAGTACCGAGGCTCCTGCGGACGCACCCGCGGAGAGCTTAGATGGTGCTGCTCAATCCAGCGATAACTAGGAATTCTTTCTTTTTTTCGTTTCCAAAAAATAAGGGAAGAAGACGTCCTATGAACTGCACTGTGTGATTTAAACCAATCACACAACCCTGAAAATAGGAAATCCATTAAATGTGTTTGCAGAGAAGATAAATCTTATTACTGAGTGGCAGACCTCTATGGTAGAAATGCTGAGGGGAGGAAAAAAAAGCAAGCTTGCAGCTATGCACTGGAACACATCCTCCTCTGAACCAGAACTCCGTTTAGTACAGTTTTGTTGTCGGCGCTGCTGCTTCTTTCATTATCGCCTCGCAACAGTTTATGTATCCTATATATATCTATCATTTTATTACCTATTCTGAGTTCTTTAGCTATTTATGTCGCGATGTAGATTCCTAGTGTGTACAGCATGTTTAGTACACAGCGATTGCGATATGCATGCGGAGTGAGCGCAATAAAGCTAGTTATCTTGAAGGTACACCTGGCGCGGTTTGTACGATGACCCTCTTCTGATTGTAGGCGTTAGGATAGTTTGCTCGCGGAGTTTGTTGTACTCGTCTTCTGTGATTCTTTGAATGGGCACATCGTCGGGTATCGAGAGCGGCCGCTGTTGTATGTACTTGGTTACCGTATCTTTTGTAACTCTACCATGTACCATTGTAAATTGTAGGATGAATTGAGAGCCAACAGTGGAAACCACAATTTTGTGGCAGCACTATATTGTGCTGGATACGAAATCAGGTGACTGTATTATTGTGGGCTAATTAATTGGGAACGAACTAATGGGGGTTGTAGTGGGGGCAGGTCGCGTGAGAAAAGCTGGATACGCCCACAAAGAGGACTAAGCCATAATCAGTTGAAAGACATATTACAGCAAACAGGTCCATTTAAACCCAACAATCAGCGATTGTGGCGGAACGAAGAATATTAATTAAGAACAGAGTTAGAATCAACACATACATACCAGTTGTTTCGAACTCTCAGGATCGGAAACAATCGAAATATTTAGGTAGCAAAACAAGGGTGTAAAGAGAGTGTATATGTTGCTGAAAAAAAAACAAAGCATTATTTTATTCAACACGCTTAAATCAGACCAAGCATTACATGAACCCATGGTGCCAGGATACCATCAATTGATCAACTTTCTACATACATAAAGTAAACCCTACCCCCGTCTCCCCACCACTAAAAAGAACTTGTTTGTATCGATAAGGGAAGAAAGACCAAAAAGATTATATTGAGTGAGCGAATTGAGTGAGCGAATTGCAGCATAATTCAGAATCTGCAGCAATTAAGTTACAAACTGCTATTAAGAAAAGCAGAAGTAGCCACATTGCCAGCTTCTTCTTGATACGCATATATCCTATTGGGTATTTAGAATAGCCAGTCAGTTATATTCGCTTGCGCCGGCTAATCAGACGACGACTCGTTGTGCAATTATAAGCAAGTACTTACGTACAATCTATGCATCCATCTATGCACAAATATCATGTAACGGTTAGAGTTCTAGGTATTTTTCTATCCTTGCAGTAGCAATTGACAGTGTGCATCCTTTGCCCCCTTTTTTTTTTTTTTTTAATTCAGATTTCCCTCCAGTTTCCATTCTAGTTCCTTTTCGTTTTTTACCAGCTCTTTAACGAGCGCTTTACAAAACGAGCCTCTAGCCCGTCAGGTTTAGGGTTATAATATTGTACGTTCAAAGTAAGTTTCTCTACAATAAAATACCGAGTTAGCGCATAAAAACCAGGCATCTAAAAAGCGATTTACTGAAGAGCGGAGACATGCTTGAAAAGTGTAAAGTCATCAGGGCCTCTATCGACATAACAGCCGTTCTTCTCATGGTTAATGCCCTCTTCAATCTCGTGAACCCATCATTCAACGATATAATGAAAAACCCACTGGTAATTTTGATTGTTGTGCCAGCTTACCTCGTGTACGCGAACACGCAATCCGGGATCCTGACGCCTTCCTATTTCCGCAAACTCACCGTTAAAATAGCCACATTCTACTCTCGCAGATCATCACCCATAAGCAGCCGCGACCGCGATTCCCAGGTTCCCGTGATCAAATATGTCGACGAGACAGCTGTTGGGTTTGTTTGGGAAAAACCAGAGCTTCCCGAAGTCCGTGTCAACGATAATACCTGGATTTTGAAACTAATACAAGGAGACACACTGATAATCTTTGGATTGAAGCCAGCAACATGCTACGATTTCCAAATAATCAGCGCCAACGAAGACCACAAAGAGCTCTACTACAGTTTTAGCTCGTGCACGCATACACACACGACCACTCAGCCGCGCCGAGTGGACAAGCATATAGTACATCAAGAAACGATCGAGTTTGCCTCGGATAATTTGAACCTCATCAAGACTAAGCTGCGGAAGCTGAAGAAAGATTTCTTGAAAAAGAAGTCGCTCACGCGGCACGAACTTGATTCCATCACCACGAAGATCAGCGCCAAGAAACGAACTGACGAACGTGTCGCTAAACGTATACAAACACTAGAAGAGAAGGTCAGAAGACAGAAAATGGAGCTTGAGTACCTCGAGAATATAATCTCAATGACTGACCAGAACGTGAACCAAGAAGAGCTGAAACTGTATTTAGAAAGCAAGAAAACAGAACTCGGAAAACTTCTGAAAGACGGCAAAGACCGTGAATTGAAATTCAATAAATCTAGAGACCTTATCCACAGCGAGCTGATCGACGAGGAGCAGAAACTGCAGCGGATGCAGTTGGAAATAGAGAACTACATGAACATGCGAGACTCAATTGTACGCGACTACGTGAACGAGTTGAAGCAGAAAAGATTAGAAAGAAAAAACTACAGAATTCAGATCGAAAGCGACTATAAAAAGGCTATTTCCGGCGTCTCTGGCCTTAATTCCCAGCCGTATAGCCCCCCATCGCTCATTCCCAATTTGTAATTTGTAATCAAGAAGCGACAACAAGACTACCACACCAATGAGCAGCCAGATCAAAGATGATGCAGTCTTAATGCAGTACCTGAACGATGTCGAACAGTACCAGACAAGAAAGTACTCTGCTAGCAATTCGTGGAAAGACGCTTTCATTAATCTTTCGAAGGCGAAACTGAGCGATCCTACTGCGGCTCTTCCGGATTACGACTCTGATGCCCCTGCTTCACTGGTTTGTGCAAACTTTAAGGTTGTTCGAAAAGAGAACCAGAATAAAGAAAGCGGCTGGACCCCAGCAGCTCTGACCCAAGCAAAATCAGCTTTCATATCGGCATTAGAGTCGGAACTAGAGTCTCTAAAGATCGTTCGGGACAAAAGACTAGACTCGTTCTAGTTATGAAGTTTGTGTATAACTTTTGATTGCTGTTTTCCTGCATTTCTCAATCCCATACTTCACTTCTTTCTCACGCTTCACTTCTCTCACATGCTTCACTTCTCTCACATTGGTACCTGTACTCTCACATACTTACCTATTTCTTTAATTCTCGCTAATAGAACTGTACGAAAATAACAGTAACATACCTCTCAAGTAGAAAAAACACTTTAGAAAAACACTTAAAAAAAACACTTAAAAAAAACACTTAAAAAAAACACTTTAAAATAAATCGTTTATACCTCTATCATAATGGACAAAACCATGGACCAAAACAAGGGTAAAGCAACATTTGCAACACTTAAAAAAAACACTTAAAAAAAACACTTTAAAATAAATCGTTTATACCTCTATCATAATGGACAAAACCATGGACCAAAACAAGGGTAAAGCAACATTTGCTCTACTGTCCGTCCATTTCGGCTTTATATGTAGCCAGTTTACGTACTAGTTCATCGCATTTGGCCAAATTCGTATCGCGTTCCTGAAGAGCCAGCATCTCTTCCTCACGGGCGCTTTGCAGCTCGTTTTCGAGAGTCAGCAGATCGGCGTTTGACGCGCCGAGTTCTGGCAGGCTATTTATGAGTGTTTCTATTTGCTTGGCTTTAGCGACTATATCACCAGAGAGCTCTTCTAGCGACGCTTTGAATTCTTCTGGAGGCACGGTTTGGATCTGCGGATCCGACACCTTCACGGCATAAGCTGGCGCTTCGTCAGGGACTTTCAAGTCATGGTGCACGTTTACGTAGTTGATGCTTGAAAACAGCTGGGTCACTAGCTGGTCTAGACAGCTTTGGAGCTGGGTCAACCTGTCCGTCATGAACGACAGGGTACGGGTGAAACCACTAAACACAACGCCAGCTGCACCAGCTGTCCCAGCACTCACCTAATGGGCATTAAGGTTGGCGGTAAGGATCAAAGACTGTACCTAGTTAAACCCTTGAGTGGCTGAGGGGTTTCTACTTCATACATGTAGAATTGATGTATTAAATTTCAGTATCTACAGAATTGTCTATTATTAAAGTATGTGTCGGGTGCCGTTCTCGATGTGGGATGTAGGGTATGCAGGAATAGAACACGCGGAATTGACGCAAGTGGCTAGTTAGACAAATTGAAATAGACATGAGGATAGATACGAGTGGAAACGGGGTTGTAAATATCGAAATAGAGAATCAAGACTGGATCAAGACTGGATCAGGATTAGATCAAGAACCATTCTCACCTCTTTGGGCCGTCCACTCTGCGCTGCCGCTCTGGCGCGGCAGTGCATTAGGGTCTTTAGTAGGTGTAGCGCTCACGTACTGTTCCAGCTCTTTGTCCTCGCTTTCGTCGCGTTCAAACCATTTAACGAGATCGACAGGGTCCATACCCTCGCGCTTGACTTGCGTTAAACCTGAAAGCAACGATTTTAGTTCAGGTTCTTTAAATAGTGTGCGGGGAAGGCTCGCGTCTTTTCTGCGCACGTACCGGTTCGTGATATCTTTACACCCGCCGTTGCTTATACCAACCACATAGGCCATTTTCTTGCCCCAGCCGTCAGCGTAAATTAGCGGTTTGTCGAATGCGGCTTCACAACTGTCGACGTGAATCCATCTATTTTCATGGTCAGACCAAACCTCGTTCCAGACATGGTCCTCGGAGTTCCAGACGTACCGCACCTCGCGGCCAATTGATTTCAGCAAGAAGGTCATAACATTGCACCACTCGCCACAACGGCCTTCGTTTGTTTCTAAAAGTTTGTAGATATCATTGTACCGGGGGAACCTCGTATCGAAACCGCACTTCTCGCAATGCCAGAGCTCTACGCCTTGCGCCTTGTGTCTATACTCTTCTTGAGTTGGCGCGACGCTGGCTCCACCTTTGGTGTCTGGGTTCCCGCACTTTTTGCATTGTGCCGCATTGACCCATTTGAAATGCGATTTAAACCATTTCAACAGCGCAATTACTATTCTGTCCTCTTCAGGCCGGTTTGCGTTTTCTAAATCAGCTTCGGCGTTTGCATAAATTTCTCCCAGTGGCAAATATTCCAAACAAGCGTCTAATTTCTCTGCATCGTCGCATTCGTCTATTCTTTTACCCAAAGTGCGCAGAATCGACATTTACTTCGAATTAATGCTACACTTGTCGATATTGTCCACACTAATTTACCTATTGGGAATTCAGGTGATGCACGGAACAGTAATACGTTCTTGCTAACAGCAGTTAGTTTACACGCAGAAACAAGCATCAAACAGCAAATATCACACGTCACATCAATCACATGGCCTGCTTAGAAGCATAAACCCACCCTCGCACATGCATACATGCATACATATTTCATGCATATTTCATGCATACACATGCATGTAATAATCGAATACGTCACAAATCTGTAATAAAGAATACAGTTAATGTAGCTGCGTATGCGCTATTATCGCCAAATACAGAAAACAGAACAATGCATGTAATTAAACAAAAAGCACGTTGTCTTCTATCTCTCTTAGTTTGCGAAAAATGCCTCGATTGCTATGCAGAGTAGCAAATAATAACTTCTGAATCCAACGCGCGTGGTTATTCAATAAAATGTAATTAAGTATAGTGAGACAAAGGTAGGGTATTATTGAACCGAACTGGAAATGAGTTTTATGAACCACAAAGTGTATACCCAGGGGGTCACGGGGTAACGACCCGGGAGAGACGAGATTACACAAATGAACAAAATGGTGTAAATAGCAAAATCTTTAAGTGTAGAAGAATGTATTTCCGTGAAGATAAGTATACTTAAAGACCTTTCAAGTCGATCTAACTGTTCAGAGGGCTTGCCTCTGGCAGTGACACACTGCGGCATCCACGATTTTTATGGACTTCGGCCGTATACAAATCAATATGCAAATTGGATGAATGTTTGTTGGTTTCTGAATTTTCGGATGCTGAATTGAAGATATCCGACTCGGGCTTTCCTAATTTAATAGGTGATTTGCGGCTCCGGAGTCGGAAGTTTCTGAGTGGTGAAACAGGTTGACTGATTCTCGGTCTGATGCTTTCGCGTATTGGACTGATATCAGGGCTGATTTGAACGGAAGAGTTAGAATGATTGTGTTCGGGGACATGGTAAAGAGGGGAAGTAGGAGTGCTGCGATGCGAGGGTGTAAAGACGGCGGTGGGACTGGTGGGACTAGTGGAACTAGTGGAACTAGTTGAATCAAGTGGGAAGTCCATCATTATTTCGGCTTCAGTTAAAGAAAGCGCGCGTCTGTGCCCAAGAAAGTGGGATTGGACTGGTCTAGGCGACTTCAAAGAAGTGTTCAAACCGTGGGAATAATGCGAACTGGCATATTCTGTGTCTTTTTCCCTACTCTCTTGGTCTTCTGGATCTGATTGTTGATTCTGTTGCTCATCTAATCGATCTAGTTGATCTAGTTGATCCAGCTGATCTAGTTGATCTAATTTATTTTGCTGGTCTGCTTGAAAAATCGGGGATTTCCTTTCTGGGGTCTTTGGAACAGAACTGATCGAAAGATCACTTACTGGTGGCAAAGCAATACTGAGTTCACATTCAGTGTTTGCAGTTTCCAAGTACTGAGAAAGGTCGTTTTCAGAACGGCATTCCTTAGGCTTTAATGCCTTAGAGTTTTTATTGCCAGTAGATTTGTCCAGAAGGGGCTCAATTGACGCTGTGCTTTTACAAACACGCAATTTTGATGAACGGGATCGAACGCCGTTAAAAATATCTGTGTCCAGCTGCTTTTCTTTAATATCTGAAGGCGCATTGGGCTTTCTAAAGAGAGTTGGAGAGGCACCAAGCATGGATGATGGCTTTGTACGCTGCAAGAGGTTGAAATGCATTTTCTGTGTGGACACTCCCGGTACTATAGTTCAAAGAGAGAAGGGGATGTTTCAACTCCGAAGGAAAGAAGATGGAGAGAAAACTAGAGACTGACTCCAAAAGGAAATTTTAATGTGAGGGAAAAGCGTCTCTACTTATATAGCGTCTCAAACGTGCGTTAGAAGCGAGACTCATTTGAAACAGATACTATTTTGGTCTGCGTAGAGAGTAAAATGTATAGGGTGGCAGGACCATAAATTGGCTGGGTTAGTTTATGCACGCATGTCTTGCATATATCACCGTATTGTGCATAACGCGCATCTATAAACACCCTAGTTAGGAAGAAATAGAAATAGAATAATATAGGCTCAATAATGAAGAGCGGATTAATCTGCGTTCGCGGAGGCAGATCGGGGTAATAATTTTGGAAATTATTATATTGATGGCTAAACCAAATCATAGAAACAAGCGTTGCGGGAAAGAGATTAACATCATATCTGAAATACTTGGACCTACGTCACTCTATGAACTCAATTAAGATAATTTTTAGTGCAATTTTCGGCTAACACCCAGGCCATAAATATTTCACCGCTGGCGCCTGTGCCTCACAACTCACACTAAATGTAGCGCTAAGAATACCCTCAGGGTAACTGATCCTAATCAAAAGTCAAAACACTCAATAATATGCGGAGATCGTCGATGAGATCATGTACACTAAAGGGTTGATTAAGGAAAGACAATGAGTCGCTCCACGGAACAACTGGAAATTGTGTTCAAACTATAGTTTTTATATTTGGCGTTGTGCAGCCATGACAGTAACCGAGCGGTTTAGCGGGGTCGACCCTGTAATACTTAGGGCGCAAACGCAAACCTAGGGCAGGGAATCGCAGTTAAGATTGAGCATACAGGATACGGGTTAATTGAGCGAATAATACATGGTAATGTTACGCCAACAGGATACAAGATACTGTCTTGATTAATGGGTGCCACAGCGTTAGAACGTTAGACGTTGCATGTAATATTTAATGATCCACACGTCATACTGCATGTCATGCTGGAAGCTATACGGTTACATTGAAGAAGACCACATAGGTCAACGAGCTTAGATGAATTGATAGAATAGGACATCCTGAAGACTTGCTGAGCCCAGTATATAGAGACCGCAAGCCGCAGGAAAGGATGTATATAGATGGATATACATACATATAAATATGAAACAAAGCCCTTATCTGGGCGCAAAAAAGATCGGCGTCCTGCCCCCGGCCGGCGGGTTGCTAGGATTCATCATATACGGGGCTCCCATCTGCATCATTTGGAAGTTGGACGCATACGACGCAGTCTGCTGACCCTGTGTTGAGACCTGTTGTTGCTGCTGTTGCTGCTGCTGCTGCTGCTGCTGTGCTGAAACGGCATTCTTCATCTGCATCTGGGTCTGCTGGACCTGTGATCTGCTTTGCGCCATGGCCTGTGATTGCTGTACTTGATGCTGTACTTGCTGCTGCACTTGCTGCGCATGCACCTCGTCGTCCACGGGCGTTGTTTCCTCTTCTAACCCGAACAACCGGTTCTTAATAACGATTGCATGGTCGCCTAAACTGCGCATGATCTCGTAGAAACACAAAGCCGCGAGCCGCGAGTCTGCGCCCGCTCCGCAGTACGGAGACCCTCTAAACAGCTGGAAATCCTGCGCCATTTCATGCAAGTAGCTCTTGTTGCTCAAGTTGAACGCCTTCACTAATAGTTTCACGTCCCAGAACTGGGGGAAGTAGAGCTGGACGGTTTTCACGTACTCGTCGCGTTCAATTGGCACGCCACGGTTAAGGGCTTTAGCAATAATCAAGCCCAGATCGTAGCCAGAATAGAACGTGATCCAGGTGACTTGAGGGTTCAGAATAAAGCCGGAGGTTGTTAGCAAACTGAAGAACTCGTCAATGTCTATTCCCTGCTCGGCATGCTTCTCGAAATCGACTCCAGACTGTTTCAGCACTTCGAGGCCTTCTATCGACGACATCGAAACGTCCTGGTCGAACTTGAAATTGAACTGCCACGTTCCTAAATGGTTGATTCCAGGCGGAACGTTTCCGTTTGCGTCAGTCAGCGTCAGGCCCAGCTGTATAGGATCGATTAGATCGATATTCGCCCTTAGTGTTTGGTAGTGGAACTCAGCAGTCGTGTGGAACGTGCCTATAGGTCTGGCAACAACTCCGGGGAACTTCACGTCTACAGTAACGAAATTATACGTCGAAATGTAGTTCCGCATTAACGATATATGGTAGTCGAGGTTGCTTTTCCAGACGTTGCATACAGACTCGCTTAACGAGACGGAGCTCGGGGCCGAGTTGGGAATAACCATATTGTACGGCGGCGATCGCGTTACCTGGTTCCCAACCATGACTTGCTGCTGCTGCTGCTGTTGTTGTTGTTGTTGCTGCTGTTGCTGCATTTGGGCAGTGGGGTAGTATACTTCGCCCTGGAAGGAGACTGCGTCCATGTGCACAGACGAAGTACCTCCTGCGGTAATCGGCGTGTCTGCAGCCCATCCAAACGACATATTGTCTCTATCAATATAGTCGATTTATGAGGCCTCTAAACACCGCGCTCTTAATGGTAACACCAAATCCGGAATGACAAATCCAAATCTATATTATGTAACAGAGTAGTCTGTACAAGCTGAGTAAATCGGCTTGTAACACCGCAAGTGGTGGTGTTGGGTACTAATGCGTGGTGCGGCGTGTGCGCAGTTCTAATAAGTGGTGCGAATGAGTTGTGCGAATGAGTGGAGTGGTGTGAACAATATAGTGGATATGGTAGATTGTAACAGAATCGGTCGAAATTGTGTAGGGTGTATAGAGCATAAATAGTGTATAGAGCACTCAGAGTGTACGGAGTGTATAGAGCATATAGAAGGTATAGAGGATACAGAGTTTCAGAGATACAGGCCGTGTACAAGTTATCGTAGAATTGACGCCAAACTGTATGCCTAAGGTTAACGCTGTCTGCGCCGAAAAGCGACATGATACGCGAAGTGAATGTAGGTACAAATGCATCATGATACATGATACATGATACATGATACCGTTTCCAGTTTACAAGTGGCCAGATGCATATGTGAACGCTATACATGAGGCTATGTGTGCACATGCATGCGCTTAGATGTGAAATGTGTACATTGAACTAGCTGATTATGTACGGATTCAAACAGTGCCCTGCACAGTCTGGCCGTTCGAGGTCACGCTGACCTGCAAAGAGCGGTTAGCCGTGATGTATAAAGTCACCTTGGCCGACTCCTTCAAAGTCATGCTGATCTCAGCAAGGGTCTTAGTAGGCTCGAGAACAAGAACCTTCTCTTCCCACTCCTCGTCTTCGTCGTCGCTCCAGTCGCTCTCGTCGTCGTCGTCCTTTTTCTCTGACTCGTCCTTCTCCTGTTTAGGCTCGGGCTGGTGGACAATAGTCTTGATAGTGTTCTTGACCTCAACGATTTTAACAAGCTCGCCGCTGGCTTTGATCTCGACAGTCTTCTTAGTAGGAATCAGAGTATGTTTAGCAAGAACAGGAACAATTGTCTCGCCGATCTGCACACCAATAGTCTGCGAAAGCTGCTCGGCCGAGGTAAGCCTGTCGACCTGAGAAACCTCTTCTAAATCAAGGTCGGCGACAATAGAGCCCTGGATAGCACAACCACGGGCGACTAACTCGTTAGGAGCAATGGCCTTAGGGTCAGTGCTGGGAGAGACAACCTTCGTGCGCTCGTCGAAAAGAAGGCCGACGGCGCTCGCGATTTTAGGCGTCCACGACACACCACCTACAAGAAGAACCTCGTCAATAAAGAAGGCATCAACATCAGCCTTTTTAAGCAGGTTCGAAATAAACTGGTTGAATTTAGTGAACACGTGACGCGAGTTGAGCTCGAACTTGAGACGGTTAATACTGCCAGAGAAGTCCATGCCCTTGGTGACGCTATCAATACCGAATTGCGAAGAAGTGGAGTTACTCAAAGTCTTACGAATGATCTCGGCCTCGAGGAGAAGCTTGGCAACGGCACGGGGGTCGGTCATAGGGTCGACTTTATGCAGTTCCTTGAACTCAGAAACAAGGAAGTTGAGAACGGCCTCATCAAGAAGCCTGCCGCCGAGCGAGTGGTCAGAAAGAGTAGAGAGAACAGTCATGATCCCGGAGTTGACGCTGATAACAGCAGCGTCGGAACGAGTGCCACCGAAATCGGCAACGACGAAGACCTTGTCGCTAGCGGCCTGCTCGCTGGCAGACTCGCGCGAAATATGAGCAAGCAAAGCAGCCTCGAGCTCGCCAATGACCTGGCAAACGTTCAAACCGGCCTTCTTAGCAACAGCCACTAATTTAGCGCGCTTCTGCTCAGGGAAGTCAGAGGGAAGAGCCAGAACGACGCCGTCGATGGGTTTTCCGATGTAGTCGCTAGCGGCCTCGCCAATACGGACGAACTGACGCTCGAGGATCTCGTCAATGTGCTTGATCTCGCCGTTGACGTCGTAACCGATCAAACCGTCCTCGGTCTTAACGGGTTTAGAGGTTCTGTGGGCTTTAGTGTGGTCGATCTCAGAGAACTGGGTGCCGACAAGATCGCGGAAGTACCCAATCGTGTTAGCGGCGTTCCTGATGAGCTGCTGCTTCGCTTGCACGCCGTGGAACTCGTCTTCGTGCGCGTACGCAAGCATGCTGGGGATATCACGATCACCGTCGGGGTTAGCAATGACCTCGACGACACCTTCTTTGATGTACGCGATCGAGGTCGTCGTGTTGCCAAAGGCCAAACCAATAACTGTCGACATTTTCCTGAGTGGTTGTTGTTTTTGGTAACTTAGGTTTTTCTTTCAATAAATTCGTCTCTGATAATCAAGTTCAGGTTAAGGGTTATTGCAAGCATACACGCCTAATTGTATTACTACTACCGGCCAACTTCCCAACAGTCCTGAATTTCACTGCATTACATGCTTCCACTGCTTCCTACTATATAGAGCACGCGTCCTTACAATCGTAAGCTCCACTACATAAAGCCAGCATACAAAAGCACACCAGAAGCCACAAAAGCACACATAAGATCGTATAACACAGAACATACATCCACGCCACAACTTGCATTTCAGCAACTAATTCCAGAGACTAATTCTAGAAACTAATTTCAACAATTAATTTCGGCCATTACATTCTAACAATTTACATTTTATAAGGCTTGTCAGTTAAAAAAAATCATCAAATCAAAATTTATATGTCAGTAAATGCAACCGTTTAAAGAGCAGCGAGAGCAGACTCGACACCGGTGTTGGTGACCTTAGTGGGGTCAGGCTCGACGTTAAGAAGCTCGATCTTGCCGTTGTTGACAATGATGAGGTAACGAAGAGTACGGATACCAAGGCCGAGAGCAGTACCGTCAAGACTAAGGTCGTGCTCAACAGAGAACTTGGCGTTAGGATCGCTGGCGAACTTGATCTTGCCGTCGAGTTTAAGAGCCTTGGCCCAAGCACTAAGAACGAAGGGGTCGTTAGCGCTGATGACAATCACCTCGTCAACACCCTTCTTCTTAAGCTCGTCGAGCTTCTCGCCGTAGGGAGGAATGTGATTGATCATACAGGTGGGGGTGAAAGCACCGGGGACGGCGACAATGACGACCTTCTTGTTAGGAAGCTCCTTGTCGAGGTCGAGAGTGGTGGGAACACCACAAGCAGTGATGCTGGCAGACTCTTTGTTGTAGGGGATGTAAGCGAGCTTGACGCCCTTGGGGAATTCGGAACCGACAGATAATTTAGCCATTTTAAGTTTTTGTGGAAGTGTGAGGTTTGAGCTACTTATGGTTACGTTTTATATACTTCTACAGAAAAGCAGTCTAGAACCGTTCGATTATGCAGCCACGCATAACCCTAACCGGACGGAGTAATGGGGGAGGGTAGCGTAAGGAAGGGAAGGGAAAAGAAGGGACGACAAGCCTGGTAAGACAGCTTAATACACATAGGACAACGTGGACTTGTGCAATCCGGATCAGAAATGCGGCCGCGCAATTCGATGGCTTGGTGGTGGTTCTAGAATGTATACCTACAAGTACACACAATTAGTTAGTGCGATCGATTAGAAGCGTAGCTGCATTGATTCTATAAATTACAGATGTTCTATAAACTTTGTCTAAATGCTTGTTATTCATTCTAGTGCTTTGACAAGCACTTGGCCAGCTTTGCCTGCAGTGCCAGCCGTGCCTGCTAAACCAGTTTACCGTTGCCTACCGCATCAGCTTAGGCACGATGTCGTCAGTGCAGGGAGTAATTACATAATGAATGAAGTGGGGTGTCTTGCGGCGGCGCTTGCATGTGCAATGTCATGGAATAATTCTAGAACGAATGCATTTCCGAAGAGAGGCCCAGGTTTAATTGGTGCCGCCGGTTTGCACTAAATGCGATTAGACGTATGTAATTAGTTTACGAGAAACAAAACAGCGTGAATTGGTGACTATATCCTTTCATTAAATGATAATTGCTTGTGCGTGCGCATTTTACGCTCTCGAAGCAGTACTTCGCGTTTAAATCCCGTTAGTGATTACACAGCTCGAGTAAACGATTGTGTGCATTTTGGGAAGCAAGAAAGTCGTATAAACGAAGCCTGCAACGGTATTAGAGCAGATCTAGATCTGGAAACCGTATACTGAGCCCTGCCAGTGTCCGGGTTATGACGTTAGCGATCTGTCATAGCGCACCCTACATGCGACCATCCGCACTACGCTTACGCGATTGTGCGTCAAATTGTGAACAAACGCGCTATAGTGTCAACAACAATATACAACATATCTGCATCGTGTCTGCATCGTGTCTGCAACGTGTCTGCAACGTGTCTGCAGTATATCTCGAATGTATATCTCGAATGTATACACAATACACAATACACAATATACAATGTAAATTCTGCTGCGTTCAGACAATGTATCAATATGTGCTGCAATTATCACAGTAAGCGCCACAAGATTACTTCACGTGAGCCCGACTCAATCTGGACAATGTTGAAGCTAGTTCTGCGATTCCCTAATGTCATAGGCATACACCTTAGAAAATAATCAGGATGTTCTAGATACAATTACTTGGCCGTTCACGCTGTTTTCATGATTTGCGTACTCTAGTTATTTTTAGACCATTTACACCGTTCAGACCGCCCAAACCATTTATATCGTACATACTGGCGCAGTGGGGATCGCAGATTTAGGTCCTAATTACAAACGTAAGCATGCGATTACACCTTCCTGGCTATAGCTGAGGATTAAGGCGCGTTGATAATCACGGCCTTATAAGAGTTACAATCTTATTAACCCAGATTACGGTACCCTGCCCAGGGCGCATGTAATCAAGATTTCCATGAACGAGTTAATCAATTGAGACCGGGTAAGCGAATATCCGAACTCGGAAAAAGCCATGCATTATACCAATTAGTTCGACGCTCGCTTGCTCGCTTGTTTCTTAGTGAAACCGTGTCTTAAGCAGGACTTAAACCAGCGGCGGCCGACAATCACAGTCTAAATAGTGTGCATACTTACATAATCGCGCAATTTAGGTTTGATAATAAGAGTTGCCTTCTAAGAGTATATTACCCAAGGCCGCCCATTTTATCTCTTTTTTCTAAGTCGGAAATGGACATCCTTAGTTCGAACGGGCCGATCCACGCGATCTCGCGCCTGTTCTCGCTCGGATTCAAAGAACCCATTGAATCAGTCGATTCATTGAGCTCTAGACCCGGCATTTTAAGCCCAGACCAGCTGGACGCTGCTCGCAAACGGCATAAACACGCGTTCATGTGCACCGACGCACAGGGATGGAGTATCTGGACAGACTACAAAATGAACAGGTGTTTTTTCCAAGGCTACGTTCTCGGTGTCCCCGTTATAATGGCGCTGCTGTTTGTTCTGCCTGCGTTGTTCCAGCTGCGGGCCAATAAAGGGTTCGCGCGCATCCCGTCTGAAGACCGCAGAAAGCACAATATGCGGCTCGCTGTGCAAACGGTTTTGTCGCTGGTTCTGGCGGCGTTTCTGGGTGTAGAGACCGTCCTTAACTGGAGCTTTGATATCAGCTGCTTCAGTGCGCTTTTCAACACTTTATCTGTTCTGCTCGCGGTTCTGGTTTCGTACATTGAATTCCATAAAAACCCGCGCCCTCAAAGCGCTCTTCTCCTGTACTGGTTCACGGTCGCGATTGTTAGATGTTTAGACCTGTTTCTGGGGTTAGACTCGCTGCCGCGGTTTATGCCTGTTTGCGTGGCCGTTCTGAGCATTGCGATCTTTTTGCTGGACTGGTTACAGCCTCGCCGCGTTCTTTACGATGGCGATATCGAGAACACGCGGTTCATGAACCCGTACGACAGTGCAGACGTGTTCTCGCGGCTGACGTTTGCGTGGATGACGCCTACTATGCGCAAAGGGTACGAGAATTTCCTTGAAGCGAAGGATCTGCCTCCGTTGGCGTCGAACGACCGGACGGATATGTGCAACGCTCGCCTCGAGCATTACTGGAACCTGCAACTCCAAACGAAGAAGAACCCGTCGTTGTTTTATGCGCTTTTCCAGGCTTTTGGTCGGCGGTACCTTGTTGGCGGCTTCTTTAAAAGCATTCAAGACGTTGTAGCGTTCCTGCAGCCTTTTTTCTTGAAAATGCTGATTGCGTTTGTCAACGACTACACTGAAGGCCGCGAGACCTCGTTAGTTCGCGGGTTCTATATTGCTTTTGGTATGTTTGTCGTCTCGGTGGTGACTACACTCAGTTTACACCAGTACTTCGAGCGGTCCTTTGGCACCGGTATGAATGTGCGCACTTCAGTAACCAACGCCATTTTCCAGAAATCGCTTGTTCTCAGCAGCGAGGCTCGTGCCACGCGCACGACTGGCGACACCGTCAATTTGATGTCTATTGATACCCAGCGGCTTCAGGATGTGTGCACGAACGGCAACATGATCTGGTCCGGCCCGTTGCAGATTGTTTTGTGCTTGCTTTCGCTGTACAAATTAGTGGGCAACGCGATGTGGGTCGGCGTGCTGATTCTGTTTGTCTTGATTCCAGTGAACTCGTTTCTTGCGAATAACCAGAAGGGGCTGCAGAAGCGGCAGATGGCGGATAAGGATCTGCGTACGCGGCTTACTTCGGAACTGATTTCGTGTATTAAGAGCATTAAATTGTTTGCATGGGAAGACCCGCTGGTCTCGCGTCTTGACAATATCCGTGATAACCGCGAGCTTGTCAGTTTGCGCAAAATCGGTATTTTCCAGGCCTCGATGTCGTACGTCTGGAGTTTCACCCCGTTTGTGGTCTCATGCTCGACGTTCGCGGTCTATGTGTACGTGATCAAGAAGCCGTTGACGATCGACGTTGTGTTCCCGGCATTGGCTTTGTTCAATATGCTCGGGTTCCCAATGGCTATTTTCCCGAACCTGATCTCGAGCTTGATTGAAGCGAACGTTGCTTTGAAACGTGTGCAGAGCTTTTTAGTCGGCGACGAGCTGCAATCCGATGCGGTTACGCGCCTTCCAGCAGTTGAGAACAACGGCGAAGTCTGTGTCCAAATGAAGAACGCGTCGTTCGTGTTCACTGATGCCGACAAAAAGAATAATAAGTACGCTCTGCGCAAGATCAATTTCGTTGCACGGAAGGGCGAGCTCGCATGCGTGGTTGGTAAAGTCGGATCGGGCAAATCGACTTTGCTGCTCTCAATGATCGGCGATATTCGTAGAGTTGACGGCTACGTCTCGGTTTCCGGAGACGTGGCGTACGTCTCGCAGAACCCGTGGATTTTCAACGGAACTGTGCGCGAGAATATCTTGTTTGGCAGGAAATACGACGAACAGATCTATACTGAGACCATTGCGGCGTGTGCTTTGCCTGATGATTTCAGTATTCTGCCCGACGGCGATCTGTCGTTTGTTGGCGAGAAGGGGTTGTCGCTGAGTGGAGGCCAAAAGGCTAGAATCAGCTTGGCAAGAGCCGTTTATGCTCGTGCTGACGTCTACCTTCTTGATGACCCCTTGAGTGCTGTTGACGAGCATGTTGGACAGCATATTATCCACAACGTTCTCGGCAAGTCCGGGCTTCTGTCGACTAAATCAATTGTACTGGCTACTAACAACATCCCCGTTCTGAACCACGCCGACAAGATCTCGCTTGTTTCTGACGGCGAGATCATCGAGCAGGGAACGCTTGCAGACAAACTGCCACGTATCAGTGCTTTGTTGAAAGAGTTCGGCCGCAAAAAGGTCCAGCATTCGCCTAGCGATTCTAATACTGAGACTGAAACCGATACCACTGACACCACCACTGAGTCTGATGCTAAACTCGGCGAGACTGATTCCAAACCCAATGAGACTGATGGTAAACCTGAAGAGATCGACTACTCGGCCAGCGCGTCGACTACACGGTCTAACTCGAAAATCCGGCGCGGGTCTACTAGACGCCCTGCGCTGGCTCCGTTAACTCCGGTACAGCCTCTCGAATTGAATAAAGAACACAGCGAAAAGGGTAAAGTCAGCTGGTCTGTGTATAAAGAGTACGCTAGTGTGTGCGGGTACAAACGGATCACGATGTATTTCGGTATTCTCATGCTTGCGGCCTCTCTCCAGCTCAGCGGCAATATCTGGCTTAAGACATGGGGTGAGAGCAATACTAGCCACGAGTCGAATTTCAACGCAGTATACTACCTCAGTATCTACGCAGTTCTTGGCGTTGCTTCAGCGGTCATGATCGTTGTGCAGAATTTGGTAGCGTACGTCTACATCAACATCAAAGCCGCGCGGCTGCTGCACGAGCACATGCTGCATTCGGTTGTGAGGGCGCCTATGAGTTTCTTTGAAACCAACCCACTAGGCCGTATTATCAACCGCTTCAGCAGCGATGTGTACAGAGTCGACCAGCAGCTTGCACGGGTCTTCCAAATGCTGTTTTCGAACTGCTTTAAAGTCATGATCACAATTGTCGTTATTTGCTACGGAACCCCGCTGTTTATTGTTGTCCTGCTCCCGCTGACGTACCTCTACTTCTACTACCAGCAGTACTACTTGAAAACCAGCCGCGAGCTCAAACGGCTTGACAGCGTCTCGAAATCGCCGATTTTCGCACAGTTCCAGGAAACCTTGGACGGTATCTCGACGATCCGCGCTTTTGACGCCACTACTCGTTTCAATTACGCGAACCAGTGCTACTTAGACGCGAACAACTGCGCCTATTTCCCCTCGATCAGCGCTAATAGGTGGCTGGCCGTACGGCTTGAGTTTGTAGGCTCGGTTATTATTTTCGCGGCTTCAGGACTCGCAGTAATTGCGCTTCCTACTGGCAAAATCACAGCCGGTATTATCGGTTTGTCGATCTCGTACGCTCTGCAAGTGACGCAGTCCCTTAACTGGATCGTCAGAATGACAGTCGAGGTTGAAACGAATATCGTGAGTGTTGAAAGGATGATGGAGTACTCGAAACTGAAACCCGAGGCTCCTGAAATCATTCTCCAGAACCGGCCTCCTACAGATTGGCCGAACCGCGGCGATATCCAGTTAGTTAGCTACAGCGCGCGGTACAGACCTGGGCTGCCGCTGGCGTTGAAGGATATTAACCTGAACGTCAAAGGCGGCGAGAAGATCGGGATTGTAGGCCGGACAGGCGCCGGCAAGAGTTCTTTGACGCTGGCGTTGTTCAGGCTTATTGAGCCGAGTTCGGGATACATTGTTGTTGACGGTGTCAACACTAGCGAGCTCGGCCTCAAAGACTTGAGATCGCGACTCAGTATTATCCCACAGGACGCGCAGCTGTTTGAAGGCACTGTCCGGTTGAATCTCGATCCTGCTAACATGTACAGCGACGAGAAGATCTGGTGGGCGCTCGGGCTTGCTCACCTAAAGAGCCATATCGAGGCCATGGACGGGCAGTTAGAAGCGAAGATCGCTGAAGGCGGGTCCAACCTTAGTGCTGGCCAGCGCCAACTGCTTTCTCTGGGCAGAGCTCTGCTCACTGATTCTAAGATCCTTGTTTTGGACGAGGCGACGGCTGCTGTTGATGTAGAGACCGATAAGATCATCCAGCAGGTTATTAGAAACGAGTTCAAGGACCGGACGATTCTCACGATTGCGCACCGACTGAACACGATCATTGATAGCGACAGGGTAGTTGTACTGAGTTTCGGCGAGATTGTTGAATGCGACTCGCCTAAGAAACTGATGGCGGACCCTAACTCGCAGTTCGCGGATCTGTGCAGACGCGGCGGGATCTAAACGCATGCAGAGTTGTAGAATAACATAACTTTTTAGACAATAATACTTTCACCTATACGCTTTCAGTCTAGACATTCATCCATTCAATTTGGACATTGGTGTAGACATAGGTAGGTATGAGTAGGTATGAGTAGGATGGGTAGGGCATAGTAGGGTTGGGTGACGCATACTGACGCATCTCATATGCATAGTCACGTCTTCCCCGGTTTGAGTACCATGCATGCTGTAACGGTCTTATATAATCAACACTCTAGTGGGTTGCGCGGGAATTAACTCACCTTGAGATCCTAAGCAGTTCGTCGAATGACGTTTCCACTTATCCATTTGCATGGGGTTCTGCATCATTTTCCGCTGATCATAGCATTGGCGTACATCGTCCCGCAGATAGCCACTCTGCGTCGCCGGCGCGATCTAATGAGCACTCCGACGCAGTATAAGGTCTGGCAGCGGCTGCGAATCACTCTACAGATCGGAGTGGCGTTCGTGATCGGTGCGCTGTTAATAGCCGAGGGCATCGGCACGAGTTTCCCGTTTATTACGGCGTTCAGCGCCCTTGTTTCGCTGCTGATCGCGAGCCTGATGGCGTACATCGAGCTGTATAGAGGGTTCAAGCCCTCGGACTCGTTGCTGGTGTACTGGCTAGCATTCTCGAGTTTCCAGCTGGTTATTCTGAGCTCGCACTCGATTTCCCGGTCCAAAACATGGGACTTCGACCTCGAATTGTGGATAACTATTGGCAGCATCGTCTCGTTTCTATTGGAATGGTTACAACCGCGCCGCGTGCCGGCTAACCCGCATTACCGTAATCCGTACGACCAGGCCGATTTGTTTTCCAGGCTTGTGTTCCACTGGATGTCGCCGCTCATGCAGAAGGGGTACAGCAAGTATTTAGAGGCTTCTGATCTGCCGCGCGTCGCTAGGAAGGACAGGACGTATGCTTGCAGCCACAAACTCGAGAAGTACTGGAACCTAGAACTCGAGCGGTTCTACGACAGCCGAGTTAACCCTTCTCTTTACTACCGCGACGTCTACTACCGAGTAAGCCTTGGAAAGGCGCTGATCAAAGCGTTCGGCTGGCGGTACTTTGCATCCTCGGTGTTTAAACTGATCCACGACATTGCCGCGTTCGCTCAGCCGTGGTTACTCAAGTCGCTGATCATGTTTGTGACGTCGTACTATCATCATGAAGACAAGCAGTCTTTAAAGCCTGGCGTCTACATATCCGTCGCCATTTTCGTTGTCGCAAACATCCAGTCACTAGCTCTTCACCAGCATTTCGAACGCGCTTTCAATACCGGCATGAACGCACGCACCGCCGTGTCGCACGAGATCTATAAAAAGGCATTAAAACTCAGCGACAAAGCCGATACTGACCGCAGTACTGGCGAGACGATCAATCTGATGTCAGTGGACACACAGCGGTTACAGGATTTCTGTCCTAACGGCAACATGCTGTGGTCCGGGCCGTTACAGGTGATTTTCTGTATGGTGTCTCTTTACAAACTCGTTGGGCATTCTATGTGGTTCGGGATCGGCGTTATGCTTGTTCTGACTCCGCTTAACTCGTACATGGCTCTTTTCCAGAAGAAAATGCAGAAACAGCAGATGAAGAACAAGGATTTAAGAATCAGGCTTGTTTCTGAATTGTTTTCAGCAATTAAGAGCATCAAACTGTACTCGTGGGAGATCCCCTTTGTCAAGCATTTGGACTCGGTTAGAAACGACAAAGAACTTGCTGGATTGAAACGGATTCTGACGTTCCAAGCTTTGTTGATGAATCTGTGGACGTTTGCGCCGTTTATAGTTGCTTGTGTCACGTTTGCAGCCTGTAGTCTGCTCTCTAGCAAACCATTGACCGTCGACATTGTGTTCCCATGTCTAGCATTGTTCCAGCTGCTCGGTCCGCCGATGTCGATAACTCCTAATGTCATTACAAACCTTATTGAAGCCAACATCGCACTGACGCGGATCGCCGAGTTTTTAGTGAGCGACGAGATCCAGCCGCGGGCTATTGAACATCTAGCATGCTCGGAAACACAGTACGGAGTCGAGATCACTGATGCGTCGTTTGCGTTCAATGCTGGCGACGCTGCTGCTGATTTGCGCGCGTTAAAGCATATTGATCTCCAAGTCAAGCGGGGCGAGCTTGCTTGTATTGTTGGTAAAGTCGGGTCTGGCAAAACGGCGCTTCTGCTTGCGATGATTGGAGATTTGCATAAATGCGAAGGCAGCGTCAAACTGGCCGGCGAAGTGGCCTATGTTTCTCAGAAACCATGGCTGTTCAACGGAACAATCAAGGAGAATATTCTGTTTGGCAGGGTTTATGATGAGCAGATGTATAAAGAGACGATCAGAGCTTGTGCTCTGAGCGAGGACTTGAACATCATGCCTGAACGCGACAACTCGCTGGTTGGCGAGAAAGGATTGTCGCTGAGTGGAGGCCAGAAAGCTAGAATTAGCTTGGCAAGAGCTGTTTACGCTCGTGCCGATATCTACCTTCTAGACGACCCTCTGAGTGCAGTTGACGAGCATGTTGGCAGGCACATTATCCACAACGTTCTCGGCAAAACGAGCGGTCTTATTCGCGACAAAACTGTCGTTCTCACTACTAACAACATTCCAGTACTCACCCATTCCGACAAGATAGTTCTGTTGAACGACGGCGAGATCAGCGAGCAAGGCAATTTAGAAGAAGATATTCCTGAAATCAAAGCTTTAATGACCGAGTTCGGCGTTCTGCATCCTGAAGCCGAAGAAACAAGCGGCAGCTCCAGTTCTAGTGCCAGTTCCTCTTCAAGCGAGTCAGAGATCGAACTGAGTATGAAAATCGACAATACTGGCCGCCGTTCAGCCCAGCAACAGTCTTCTGCACGTCCTCCGTTCGCGCCGTTATCGCCAGTACAGACTACAGCTGTTGCTGGCAATTCAGAAATCAATGGACAGGGCAAAGTGGACTGGTCCGTATATAAACAGTACGCTAAGGCGTGCGGGTACCCCCAGATCGTTGTGTTTTTGGCACTGCTGTTTTTGGCCGCAATTCTGTCTTTAGAAGCGAATATCTGGCTGAAACACTGGTCTGAAGAGAACACAAAATACGAGCGCAACGTTAGCGTGTTTTTCTACCTCGGCGTCTACATCGCTCTCAGCTCTTTATCCTCAATTGCTTCGCTCCTGCAGAATTTGCAATCGTATGTCCGAGTCAATATCCGCGCCGCCAAGTCCTTGCACGAGAACATGCTGCACTCGGTCGTGCGGTGTCCAATGAGTTTTTTCGAGCTCACGCCGCTTGGAAGAATCGTTAACAGGTTCAGCACTGATATTTATAAAGTCGACCAGCAGCTAGCGCGGTCGGTGCCTGCGGTTATTGCGAACTGCGCGCGCGTTCTAGTCATTCTTAGTGTCGTTCTGTACACCACGCCGCTGATGATGCTTGTGTTTGTGCCGCTGGCGTTCGTGTACTACCGCGTGCAGCAGTACTACCTGAAAACGAGCCGCGAGCTTAAACGGCTTGACAGCAGCTCTAAGTCGCCGATTTTCGCGCAGTTCCATGAAACCTTGGACGGGCTGACCTCGATTAGGGCGTATAACGCATCGGCGCGGTTCGAGTTCATAAACAAACGGTACCTTGACAACAACAACAAGGCATACTTCCCCTCAGTCAGTTCTAATCGGTGGCTAGCAACCAGGATCGAGTTCCTCGGTTCGCTCGTCATTCTGACCGCGTCACTGCTCGCAGTCTACACTCTGCCGTCAAAAACACTGTCTGCCGGTATTATCGGTCTTTCGTTGACCTACGTTCTGCAGGTGTCGAGTGCTATGAACTGGTTAGTTATCATGTCGGCCGAGGTCGAGAACAATATTGTCAGCGTCGAGCGGATCCTCGAGTTCACTAACCTTGAACATGAAGCCGATTATACTAACAAACAGACCGAGCCGGCGCCGTCTTGGCCCGAGCACGGAATCGTGGAGTTCCGGAAGTACTCGACGAAGTACAGACCCGAGCTCCCGCTTGTGTTGAAGGATATCAGCCTTAGAGTCTCGAACGGCGAGAAGATCGGGGTCGTTGGAAGAACGGGTGCAGGAAAGAGTTCGTTAGTGTTAGCCCTATTCCGGCTCGTCGAGCCTACTAAGGGCCATATCAACGTCGACGGCATCAACACGAGTACTTTGGGTCTGCACGAACTGAGGTCGCGGTTAGGAGTCATTCCTCAAGACTCGCATGTATTCGAAGGAACTATTAGACTGAACCTTGATCCAGAAACGCGGTTCAGCAGCGACGAGTTATGGCGCGTTTTAGAACTGGCGCATTTGAAAGAGCATGTTCAGAGCATGCCTAACCAGTTAGACGCGAAAGTGTACGAAAACGGCAAGAATTTAAGCGCTGGCCAGCGTCAACTGCTTGCACTCGCGCGTGTCCTGCTCACTGATTCTAAGATTCTGGTGCTGGACGAGGCGACGGCGGCAGTGGACTTCCAAACCGATAAACTTGTTCAGAAAGTCATTAGGTCCGAGTTCAAAGACAAGTCGGTTATCACGATCGCGCACCGACTGAACACGATTCTCGACAACGACAGGATCGTGGTTATGGATTTCGGCGAGATCATTGAATGCGACAGCCCACAGGTTCTGATGTCTTCAGACTCTGAGTTCCAACGCATCTGCCGCGTCAGCGGGATTCTCTCCATCTGATACCTTCGCCATCTACGCTGAAAATACGCTAAACATACGCTAAACATACGCTAAACATACGCTAAACATACGCTATACCATCTACCTACCATCTACCTACCTATACGCTACACCTAATGCTGTCTATCCACGCTATAAATATCCAAAGAACGCTATCTACAAGTACCATATACCTACCGCTATGGACCTACGCTATACCCATCACCCTAAGCCTACGCTGACCGCTTAACGCTATAACCAATGCTACCACACGCTATAAACACTGACCACTCTACGCTATAAACACTGACCACTCTACGCTAACCACGCTATTCATGAAAAGCTGTTTTAACGCGTAAGGTAATTGAGTTCATGAGGCTATAAGTATATTTGTATTGTAGTGTAAAATCAGTACTAGAGAGCTAGGAGAGATCGGTATATTAGTCAAACCAGAACGGTTTATGCAAAAAAAAGACAGAGCGAGCTAGCGGGCAAGCTAAACAGCCGCCAGCTCGCTGTCCAGCTCGTCGGCATCGAACCCGTCGACGTTGTGGAAATCCAAAATTTCAGAGTACATCATCACCTTCCATGTGTCCACAGGAAGATCCGCGCCGTTGAAACTCCAGTCGAACGGCTCAGCAACCGGCTCGTCGTCTTCGTCATGGTAGTCGGCAAGGTAGGGGTGAGCCAGCGACTCGGCGGCAGTGATGCGCGCTCTAGGGTCGAAAACAAGGCTCTTTTCAAGGACGTCGATCGCGTCGGGTTCACAGCCTTCAAACCGTTTGCTGAACGGCACTTTTGGTTGGTTCGGCAGCGACTTCACAAACCGCAGCGTGTTCTCGCTCCCGATCGAGTTGATCACCTCGTCAGGAGGAAGACCAAGCAGCTCTGTGATGATGGAGAACTGGTGGATATGGTCTCTGCCAGGAAACAATGGCTTGCCGTTGATCATCTCGGCTAGAATACACCCGGCCGACCAGATGTCCACCTCGATGTCGTACCGCTGCCACGAAAGCATGATTTCAGGGGCCCGGTAGTACCGCGTGCTGACGTACCCGGTCATTTGCGGGTCCTGGATTCTAGCAAGGCCGAAATCGCAGATTTTCAGGTCGCAGTTCTCGTTGATCAGAATGTTGCTCGGTTTCAGGTCGCGGTGCACGACGTTCGCGGAATGCACGTACTTCAGCGCGCGCATGATCTGGTAGTAGAAGTACTTCACGAACTGGCTGTTCAGGGGGCGTTGCTGCAGCAGCTGGTGCAGATCGGCGCCCAGAAGCTCAGTAACGAAATAAATATCCTCAAGCGGCGAAATAAACACGTCCGAGAGCGAGATGACGTTCTCGTGCCTCAAATGCTTTAGCAGCTTCAATTCGCGGTACGTGCGTTTGGCCAGAATGCTTGTAGTGAACGGTTTCATGATCTTTTTAACAGCGACCTTCTGGTTCGTTAGCTGGTCTGTGGCGCTGCACACGAGGCCGAACGCGCCCATACCGACGGCCTCTAGGTCGTTGTACCGGTTAGTGACCTCGAAATGCGAGCCAAAGACCTCGACTCGCACGAAATCGTCCATTTTGTTACTCTCTTACGAAAACACTATGGCGAGCGGGTGAAATGGCCTGATGTTAGGGTAGATCTACATCTTTGTTGCGAGATAAGATGTAAGCACAGTGACGCCAGCCTATGCAACATAATGAACCCTACTGAAACGCGTCCACAACACGTAATGCCGTAACACCTGCTTCCATGACACCTGCCAAAGACCTGCAAAACACATCTGATGACATCTGCAAAACCACATACTTGCCATACATACATGCATTAGATGCTATACATGCACGTAATACACGCTATACACGCTATACAATCAATGCTATACAATCAATGCTATACAATCAATGCTATACAATCAATGCTATACGATAAATGCTACATCACAAATGCCACACCAGTATAATTCTCATCGCAAAGGCACTGATGAAATAATAGCGCGAAATTATTTATATAGATGGCAATTGAAACAGCGTTTCATATTCACCTCAAAGATATAGCGGTCGCAATGTACCCACCCAGTGTACCACCTCTGCCCCCTCTACCCACCTAATTGCTACCTAATTGCTACCTAATTGCTACCTAATTGCTAGCTACCATGCTCTGGCCGTTAGGGTGAAGGCGATATCACCGTTTCGCATCACGTGTTCAGCAATGAGGTTGGTTTCACGAGTCTGTTTAGCGCTGCTTTCAGTGTATCTCTGTCTCGGCCTGTACGGCGCGCTGACATGCGAGAGGCCAGTATTAGAGAACCAGGAGGTTCTTGTTGTGACTGCACACCCCGACGACGAGACGATGTTTTTTGGCCCGACGCTCGCGTATTTAGTTGGCGAAGGCCGCAGAAACAATGTTAACTTCCTTGTTCTTTCGAACGGCAACGCGGAGAACCTTGGCAACGTCAGGACTGGCGAGATGGAGACGGCTGCGCAGATCCTGGGCGTGCCTAAGACGCAAGTAACGGTTGTAGACGATCCGCGGCTTCAAGACGGGATGGACGCGAACTGGGACCCGCATGTGGTCGCGCAGTACGTGTCAAATATGATTCGCGACACTAACGCTGGAACGGTGCTTACTTTTGACAGCTACGGTATTTCTAACCACCCGAACCACCGCGCCGTTTATGCGGGGTGTGTAGAGGCAAGCATGCACTTCGCAGCTCACCAGAAACAGTTCCAACTGCTTTCTCTGCACAGCGTACCGATCTATGCGAAGTACCTCTTTTTCCTGGACTTCTCGCGGTACAAACACGCCGAGTACACGATCGTGTCGAATTGGAGGGCGTACAAACTGGTGAAAGAGGCGCTGAACAGCGGGCATATCTCGCAGATGACGTGGTACAGAAAGATCTGGACGCACACGAGCCGGTACATGCTGATCAACGAGCTTGTCAAGGTCGACCTCGAGTCCGAAGCCAGTAAACGCAGCAGCCACGAACTCGCTAGCCAGATCAGTGCTATTAACGCAGAAACTGGGTTCGAGAACCGTAAAACCAGAGCAGAAAAGCCGCCTCGAACCAAGGCCCAGGAGCCAGTGACTTACGATATTATAACGACCTATGAACAGAACGGCGAGACGAAGCCACAGACATCTGAAACCGAGACGTGGATCACGCGTCATATTTCCCGCCATATTAACCCAATGGCCCACCGGGAGCTGTGAAACTATCACACCATGCTGCAAACAATATAGCATCACACATAACATGCAATGACCCATACATCTCATGCATACACACTACACATACTACACATATCATGCATACAACCGCACGTAATATAGCATCACCCATATATATCATGCATACATACCATGCATACACACCATGCATACAATACAGCAACGAGCAAGTATATTCTATAATGTCTATAAGTTGCTAGAATATATGGTCTTCATCATCGTCCTCTTCGAACAGCCTTAGCTGCTCTTTTGTTGCGCCCTTCTCTTCTAAGAACAGGTACATATCCTTGTTTGTATAGATGCCCATTTTGTTCCCCGCAATCAGCTTCTTCAACGCGTTCAGCGGGTCTGAAGTGTTGGCGATCCCAGTAACGAGCCGTTGCAGTGCCGAGCCTGCTAGTTTTAGGTGGTCTGGCGACGTTCGTAGAGCCGGCAGCATGTCGTAGATATCCTCGAACAGGTTCTTGTTCTCAAGGTACTCTACCCGCATTGTCAGCGTTCCTAAGTCCGGCTTGAAGTTGTATACATGCAGCTGCGTCCACACGAAATCGAACTCGTGTTTCGGCACGTTGTTATCAATGCAGAGCCGAATACACTCGTTCCAGAACTTCGCAGCCTCTTTCTGTCGAAGCAAACTCAGCAGTTCCGGCTTTGTGAACTGCGACAGTGCGAGTTTAAACCCTTCAATGAACTGGTTGTAGAACGCGTAGCACTGCACAAGCGTTTTATACGTTTTCAGCTGCGGCCTGAACTCCATACTGAGAATCGCTTGTAGAATCTGGCCTAAATCAGGCAGCCGGTGCTCGCCGCGCCGAGCAATTGAAGCCATTAGAATCTGCAGCGTTGTTAAATTGGGCTTGACGTTCGAGGATGTCATTAAATGCAGAACGCGTTCAGGCTCGAGCCCTAGACTGAGCCTGTCCCTACTTCTCCACGGCCAGAGCTCAGGATCGCCGTCGCATGCTGCGGAAATGTACTGATTCCATAGATTCGCGTCGTTAGTGACCCCGTCGATGCTGGCTTGTTCCCATAACCGCATTGCTTTGCTCTGCTGCCGCGATTTCGCAGCCAGGTTTATTAATAGCGCGTACTCTAAACTGTTCGCGGAAATCTGGTACGACTGCATTAATTCAAAAAACTGGAACGCTTTTGGGGCCCAGAAATGGGCTGTGAAATGGCCGCTTGGCAGGATCTGTAGAAACGAGGTGCACATATGCCGCGGGGGCGGGGTCGTGAATTTCTGTGCTAACGACCATGCTCTCGTCGCGTTTTTTTCTATCAGCGCAGCCCCGAACTCGTCGTATTTCGCGTACTCGTGCGTTCTGGGGGTATAGTTGATCCCCCATGCGTCTGCAGTCGCCAAAGCCGAGAACTGCCGTCTGCACCTTCTCATCAACTGATTAGAATTGTTGCAAAATACGGGTTCGCGCTTATTGTTTCAGCGCTTTTTGTTTCAGCGCTGGCGGAATAGAGTCTCTTGGCTCTAAAGTCCTGAAATGTCAATCAGGGCACGGGTTCATTTTCGTATATGGCGCGGACAGACCATCTGCTGCTGCTGGCGGCCACATATATCACCGAGGATGTCCAGCAGGAAATCAAAACAAAGGTCCAGGCAATGGGCGGCGTGTATAAACACGGCCTGACCCAGGACACGGCGTTTCTCGTGGTGGGAACGCGGTTCACTGAGAAGTATAATTTCGCCTTGGAAAACAGAATCAATCTGATCTCGCAGCAGACGTTCTTCGAGGTGTACGAGGCGTGGAAATCGGGCGGCGATATCGATGTTATTGCGCAGCTGAAATCGCGCGTTCTTAAACCGATGGAGGGACTGGTTGTATGCTTGTCCAGTATCGACGCTAAAGAGAAGCTCGGGTTCAAGCAGCTAGTCGAGGCTGCAAACGGGACTTACGACGGTTCCTTAACCTCTTTCACTTCAGTGCTTGTGTCGCCAGTCAATGAGGGCAGGAAAGCTGCTGCCGCCAATAAATGGAGTGTTCCAATCGCCCATCCTAAATGGATAACCGACTCGATCAAGTTCGGGCAGGCAATCGACCCGAAACGGTACGATATTCGCGACGCTGATTCTCCAATGTCTCCTCCTCATTCAAATGCAAGCGCAAATGCAAGCGCAAACGCCAGCGCAAACGCCAGCGCAAATACAAGCGCAAACACAAGCGCAAATTCCAGCATGAACACGAGTTCAAACAACGGGAACAACGGAAACAATGGGAGCACAAACGGTAGTATGCACGGGGCGAACCTTCTACAGAACAAGAAACGGCGGTACGATACTTTATTCGCGTCGAAACGCGATAAACAAGCCAGCGTTTCGACTTTGCCAGCAGCGCCCGTTCTTTCGCCAGTTAAAAACAAGAACAAACCGTTGATGCACGGCGTTAGGTTCAATTTACACGGGTTCACACCGCGCCAGCAAAATATTCTGAACCGGATCATCAAGTCGCATGCCGGCACGTTAGTTGAAAACGGAGAATGCGACTACTGTCTTGTGAACAGCATTAATCCCGCGCTTCCGGATCTTGGGAATGGAAAGAAACCGAAAATCATTACTGAGTGGGGAATCGAGCGGACTCTGCATTTGAAAAAACTCACTTTAAACGATAAATGGTCGCAGCCGGTATGGAAACAACCAGCAGAAAACAGCGCCAGTTTCAGGGTCTGTGTTTCTGGGTTCCAGGGAATCGAGCAGCGGCATGTCGTGGAATTGATTAAACTGCTGGGGTGCAGGTTCATGGAGACGATGACTGCGGATAGAGAAGTGCTTGTAGTCGAGAACATGCAAGCGCGCAAAGTGCCGTACGCGAGGAAGTGGAACGTCCCAGTAGTTACTACTGACTGGTTATGGAAATGCGCTTCTGCAGGCAGAATCGATATCTCCACCCCTTTCCACTCTTCTCATTCAAATTCTTCTCATTCAACTCCCTCTCATACAAACCCCTCTCACACCCATACTTCACACACCCACACTTCACATTCAAATGCTTCACGCACACCATCGTTCTCTTCTCCACACCGTTCACACCACACAAACCCCGCACACATGCTTCCTTCACTTCCTCCTTCACTTCCCCCTTCACTCCCTCCTCCCCCTATAACTCCGCATACAGCTGCTCCCAATCCGTATAAACCAGCCCCGCTCACTAAACACAACCCTTCAGCGCCAGAATGTGCGCGAACTCGTGCCCGCAAAATCACAAGCATCACAAGCTCTACTAACATTCCAGGCTTGAACGCTGCTAAAACATCGAGCATGCCGCCGGTATCCAGTGGGTACAGCCAAGGCGTGCCGTACGAGGACGAGGATGTGCACACTCGCGCCCAAGTCTTGTTGAAACTGGGAAATAGTCTAAACGAACGGTGATTACAGAGTCACTGCTACTGATACTGATACTGATACTGATACTGCTACCAATGGAGACACAAAGTACAAATGGAGATACAGAGTACAAACCTACAACTACAAACGGAGGTAGTTCCCTACAACATTAACAGTGATCCGGCTAGGGGCTTTCCCGGCGTTCGCGTAGACCTGTACTGCCCGTTTCTGCATGCTTTCTTTGCTCACATACTTCTGCGCAGGGCACCGTTGACCGGCTGGCGTGAAGTATTTACAGTCCAAGGCTAGAGCCACAGCCACTCCGAGCTCGGAATCAGAAACAATAACTACTTTTTGTGCGTTTTGTGACTCGAAGTAAGCGCATATTTCAGGCAGTCTTTGTGCGAGTTCTCGCGCTCCTTTCTTGCCCTCAGATAGTTTGAACTCGGTTTTCAAATCAATGACGGTTTCGGTGCCGGTTTTTGCTGGCCTGTTAGTCGCAAGCGTGATGCTAGGAGTTATTTGCACTGATTCAAAGGTACTGCTTTGTTGGCCGTTTCTCGCAAGTAAACTGTTGATCATATCCAAGCACTCGGATTCCGACACTCCGTGCTTGATTTTATCAATATCCAAAGACCAAAGAATGTCTGCATCGAAACTCTTTGGCGCCCACAGTTCGTGGTCGTCGCCGGCGCCTTGCACATAAGTATACCCCATTTCCCTGTCGACGCCGTCCTGCACCTGTTTCGACGCGGTTGCCATTATCACCGCATTATACCCATCGAACACGTCGGATTCGACGGTTTCTGGCAGCAGCGTGTTCTGGAACACGTATAGAGGCCGCAGCGGTTTCGTCAGAACCGGAATCCTGTTTTTTCCAACCAAATCAACGAATCTGGCAGTCCATAAGGGGATCTGCGACTCGATTAAACTGGCCTCGCTGTTGGAAACAAGGTTGCGTGGACAGAAAAGCTCTAGTTTGTGGAAAACAGCGTAGTTTATGACTGCACACCATATAGGCACGGTCTTGCTGAACGAGTCCGGGACTTTCTTGCCGCGGCGTGTGCTGTCTACTAGCAGAACTCCTTTATTTTCTTCTATTAGTTTAAGCAGATGTAGATTAAGTCTTTTTAACGAGAACGCGCACTGGTTCGTATGCCCGTCGGTTGATTTGAAGTATGCGTCAACTGGGCTTCTCAGGCTTGGCTTGACGTACCATAGCCCGCCTCGCAGATTAGGAACTACGGGTTTCTTGTATAATTTGGCAACAGCCTCAATAAACTCTGCATCGTCTATAATGCTGCGCACCCTGTTGCCGAGCGAGCGCATCGATCTGTCTATTTCTGCCTCCATCTCTTATGGCTTACACTTATATTTACAACCGGGTTACGCGTGTGCCTTGAAAGGCATGAATGAGATAGGTACATGCTTACATGCTATGACACTGCGCATACACCATACACACTATGTCCCTATGTCCCTATGTCCCTATGCACCTCTGCACCCCAACTGCCTAATTTTCACCCTAACTAGCTCCCTAAGCACACTACGCAATAGCACCTAAGCACACTACGCAATAGCACCTATGCATCTAAGCACACTATGCAATAGCACCTATGCACCTATGCACCCTAATGGGCGCGGGTATAGGTAAGGCTCGAGGACATGTGACTAATCATATGGATCGCGGTCGGTTAGGAGTGTTTGTGAAAACACGGTACCAGAACAACCTTCCTCCGCCCCCGTTCCCGCCGAAACTAGTAGACTACGATGTCAGCACGCAGGACCTTCTTTCTGCAGGCTCGCTGTCGGCGATCTTTCTAAGGAACCCTCTTAGCACCGAAGTCGATATCGAGTCCGGAATGCCGGTGGATTTCGCGTATAATTACCTCGACCAGCAAACAACAGCAGCTGCGTCGGCGGACAAACAGCTTAGTGCGAAAGACTTGGCGCTGCTGGAAGAGGCTGTTCCTAGTGGGTACGGTTCTAACAGCGATATCAGCTCGTTCTCGTCAGTAGCCACACAGAAACCCAGCACTTCAAGCTCGATGTCGTACCGCGAAGCGAGCGGTGCTAACGATATCGGGATCGGGACCTCGTTCTTGCGTAGAACGGCGTACATGTCGACCGACACGCGCCGGTCTATGAAACGCGCCGCGCCAGTCAGCAACGAGAAGAAGGACTTCAATTCCGAGCTGAAGAAGATCGAGGATGGGTTCAAAGCGTGTAAAACCCCGCTCGGAGAACTCAGGCATCCTACTAACAGCAAACTGAAAGCGGTCAAAGCCACGCCGCTGCTGCCAGACCTGAAAGACAGCGACCTGCAGTTTGTGGATGTGCGGTTTGTAGGATCTGCCTCGTTACAGAATTTACAGCAGCCGCCAGACAGCGCACAACTGCTGGCCTCGGTTCTACGGCACACTCATCTTAACGATGTCGACGAAATGCTCGACGAGGAATGGATGACGCTGTTCGTGCCTACTTCTGACGAAACAGCAGCCAAACTCACGAAATACCGGTCGGATACTCGCGACACGCTGCCGACAGAAGAGGCGCTTGTTGAGGAAGAGACTGTTTACGAATTGAAGAAGGTGCAGGACAATAACATGCAAATACTTGTTCCTAAAGACGAGATCGACGAGATTCTGTTGACAGAAGCTGTAGACGGCAGCGCGTACTACTACACCCCGATCTCTGCACGCATTAATTTGTCGAGGCGCCGCGTCGATCTGCAAACGCAGAAACAGATCCAGCAGAGCGACTTCGACTACCTCGATTTGAAGCTGCGCGAACTCACGCCAGACGAGAGCATGCAACGCGACGAGGTGCGGTCTATTTACGATCCTGTTAATTTCGGCTAAATCTGCCACTAACTACCTGTGTCTACCACTAACTACCTGTGTCTAACTGCCTGTGTCTACCACTAACTACCTGTGTTTACTGCTAACTACCTGTGTTTGCCAATGTTAACATGTTTATACAGTGCTGCCTGTTTATACAGTGCCTGTTTATGCCTGTTTATGCCTGTTTATACAGTGCCTGTTTACGTCAATGACCCAACGCGCAGGTACGCGTATTAGCACAACCATCACATGACACGATCGCGTTAAGTCAGCGGAATGCTGCGTTTTAGGGTTAGTGCGGTTAGACTGGACAGGACAGCTGTTCGCGTTAAACTTAGACTGATTTGTACTTATATATACCTAAATACATAAACACGCTTCCCACGCTTTTTCCCTTCCCCCATTCCCGCCTTTTCTCCCTACTCCCAGCGCGTGGTTTCGTACAATTACCATCGCTATTTCATTACTGACCTAACCCTGTTTTGCATCGTGCATAGCGTGAACATATTTTGTTAACGCTTTGGCAGTACATACAAACAACCGTACACACTAACGCACTCAAGTACAAACCCACGTACAAACACCCCCATCCACCCACACCCCGCTAGCAAGTGTATTCACCGCTAGCAAGTGCAGAGCCGGCCGATTAGACGTAGATTGACCGCGTTTATATGGATCAAGACGGCACAGCGTTAGTAGTAGAACTCCGCCAGTACCTCAGCTCTTCCCAGTCAAGCTCTTCCGCCACACCCACTACTCTTCAAGTCGAGAAACTCAAGCAGGAACTCAATCTCGCTGCGCGCGTAGGCCAAAGGCTGCTAATGCAACTGCAGAGCTGCGAGCGGGCGAAAGAGGCACAGGAGCAGGATATCCGGTCGCTCCAGCTGCACAATGCGCGGCTGGCCAACGAGAACAGAAGGCTTGCGGCCGACTACGAGCTTCTGACCCAGACTTTAGAAGCGCAGGACACCGAACTGCAGCAACTTGTTTCGAAACTGACGGAGACCAGTTTAAAAGCCGAGAAACTAGGCCGCGCGGCTGCGGCTGCTAGGGCTTTAGAACGCGAAGTCGAGATTTTAGAGGATATGCAGACCCAGATGCAGCTGCAGATCGATAAGTCTAACAAACCAAGCGTTAACAACTCCAGCGACCATTTAGACCAACTAGGCCAATTAAACCAAATAAGCCAAATAGACCAAATCGACCCTGTGACAAGAGGGCTGACGCTGCATGTCCAGAAAACGCTTTCAGAACTCAAGCTCGAGTCCAGTTTAGAACTGCCGTCGCTGACAGATTCGACATTAGACGATTCCAGCGTTCTTAATACTGATACTTCGATGCGCGACATTCCTGACCGTTTGTACCTCGCCGATCTTGACAACTCCGCCCATCAAATCGATATCGTCAATACTAAGGGCAACAACGACAATGACAATGACAACAACACCAGCAACAATGAAGAAGACAATGAAGAAGACAATGAGAATACCAATAAGAATACCAATAAGAATACCAATAAGAATACCAATGATACCAATGAAAATGAAGAAAGCAGTGTAAACGAAGAGAATAAAGAGAATAAAGAGAGTACCGAAAGTAACGAAAGTACCGAGAGTACCAAATGGCTGCAGAACGCTGTTCTGGAAGCAATGGATACTCCGGACAACTCGAGCGACGAGTGCATGTCTTCTCCGAACACCCTGCGCACTAATCCAAAGCTGGGAGACGATACCCAGCAAGAACAGCCGGTTCTAGGCGAGAGTATATTCAGCAATAACAGCCCCAGAGCGCAGTTGCCAGTGAACAACCGGCCGCTGTTAGTAGACACGTTTATAGGCCTCGATCTGCCGCAACCGTCGTCAGCAGGAACGCCTGTAAAGCCGCCGCTTCGCCGCGTTCATTCGCATGAAAGCGTTCTGTCTGTAGCCGCCTCGCCGCCGCAGTTGTACGAGTACCCGCACGTGCACGGGCATGCCACAAGGCAGGCAGCACGCTACGCCAACCGCGACGGGCCAGCGCCGACCCCGACAGTTGGAATCAGTTTAGGCACAGCAGCAGCATCAGTCACTGATCTTGTCGCACACGCCCATAGCGAGAAACGCGAGCCTGTAAGCCGGATCTCGGCGCGTGAACGGTTATCAAGAGTCAAGAACACTGAGCGCAAAACGAGACAGGAACGGCACTGGGTGTTCACGCCTTTCCGCTCGAAATAGACTCTCAATTCGAACCATATTTATCCTACATACCCCACCTACTACCTCAAATCATATTTCATACCACATTTCATACCATATTTCATGTCATATTTCAAATAATACTTACATCATCTGAAACATATGTAATTAACCCGCATACGTCATTGTGCATGCTGCATATGCGTATTGATGCTATTTACTCCAGTTGCGTTTAAACAGAAGCCCGTTAGGAAGCCGGCTAGCAGGCGCTGGTAACGATACTTTTTTCGCGCGCTGGAGAATGGGCTCGACTGCTGTAGCGCGTTTAGTCGATGTGCGTTTCAACGAGTGCAGGATCTCGACGGTTTGTTTAGAGCCTTCAGTCGCACACACGCGCGAAGCGTAGGTCGACGGCGAGTTTCGTACCGAGTCGTGTAATGTTGATGTGCGCGAGTTTATGCGTGTGTTCATGCGTGTGTTCATGCGCAGAGTGTTAGTGCGCAGAGTGTTAGTGCGAGTGCTGCGTACTGGCAAATTCGCAGGCTCGAAGTACTTCTCGTGTCTCTCATCCAGATCCGGGAGATCGTCGCTGCGCAGATCAGCGTCGTAGCCCTTCCTGTCGTTCTCGGCAATCGATCTAAGAAATCTAAGCCCGTCTTCAATCGAGTTCTGTTGGACTGGCCTCGACTCTGGTTTCATTATTAAACTCTCAGAAACGCTGGCAAAGAACGCCGTCGATTTCAAGGTTATTTGCTCGCTGACGGGTTTCTGCATACTGAACCGGTTCACGCTCGCAGCTGCTTTATTAAGACCGAGATTACGACTGAGTTTCTCTTGCTCTTCTGGCTCGTCGTCGGTGTCCAGAAATTTACTGCTCTCTTTCTGGAATTGGCTGACTTTCTGTAACAGTTTCTGTTCAGACTGCATTTCCTCTTGCATATACTTCTGTTTGACTGTCCAATCGACCTCGGTGTTGCCGGAATCGTCTACTAACTCATTCAAAACGCTTCCGTCAGTGTCGGTATCAGTGCCGGACTCATTGCCAGCACTGCTGCGAACATCGTCACCGCTTTCTTCGGCTTCGTTCTCAATAAACTGGTTAGGTTTTGTGCCTTTTCTAAGCAATTCGGCTTGTTCATGAAGATGCTGGCGTTTTAGTTCCGAAAGATGCTGTGAGAACGGGATTTGCGAGGGGAGATTGATCTCGTTGATCTTATCGCCTTCTTCTGAAGCTTTGTCGTTAATAACAATCTCTTCTTCCTCGTTGTTGTCGTCGTTGTCGTTGTTGTCGTCGTCAGTGTTATCGTTGTCGCTTTCCTCAATACCTAGAAGCGCGGCAATGTCTTCAACTGGCTCGACGTACTGCGTCTGGTTAGGCCCGGTTGCAGTGTTGGCTATTGTAGGCTGAATCGAGTTCAGTATTGTGGGTTCTGTCTCGTTGACAGTATCCTCGTCGGTCTCGGTTCCATTATCGCCGTTTACATTCTGCGTTGGTTCAATCGGTTCGGTTACTTGAGTTCCGGCTGTTTCAATTGATTGAGTAGGTTGGTCGACTGGCTCAGTAGACTGGCTTAATTGGACTTCTAGCTCGCTTTCATGGTCTTCTTCGTCTTTGTTGTCATTGTCGTCTTCATGCTCGCTTTCAGCACCGCTTTCAGGTTCGACCTCGCTGATATTGGTGTTTTCTAAAAAGTCCATCTCGTTAATATCAGAATGCAGAAAATTAGGCATCTCTTTAGCCATTAAACTCTCTTCGCCTTCTCGCTCTTTCAGCAGCTCGGCCCGCCGCGCCGCCGCCTGTTTCACGCTAAGTCGTTGCAGCTGCTCTTTAATACTGTTCAGTTGCTTGTCCGAGCGCGTTATACCGCCGCCGCCGCTGAACTGCAGCATGTCCCGCATGGCCTGCGACATTCTATTGGTTTTCGTTTCGGGAATGATCTCAAGATCCTCGTCGTCGCTGTAATCTTCAACAGCAGCAGGTTTAGACCCAACAAAGCTCACTAACCCTTGTACTCGCGGCGGGCTCGATGCGATGTTCGCTGAGTGGGCAAGCTCCTCTTCCTCGCTCTCTTCGAGCTCGCCAAGACTGCGCAGGAACGAGTCGACGCTGCGCGGTTTGACGGTATGCATACCGACCTCAGTTTTTATGGATCTGTCCATTTTCTGAGTGTTTCTGGCCTGCTCTTCTTGCTGTTTCAAGCTCGATTTCGGGTTCTCGGGTTTGGATTTCTTGGGCTGCTTTACACCGGCGCGTTTATACATTTTAGCCAGGATTTCCTGCTCTTCGTCGTAATCGGCTCCATCGACTTCGCTCTCGCTGTGATCGCTGTTGTCGCTGGCGTTGGCGTTGGCGTCGTTGTCGCTGTTGTCGCTGTTGTTGCTATGGTCGCTGTTGGGGGCGTTATTAGTATCTGCGTCTGCATCATTCCCAAACAGCGAGTTTTCAAGACAATTGAAATCGTTGAACGGCTCTAAATCCTTGCTGATCCCGTCAGCCTGGCTAGTAGGCGGTGTAAGGTGCTGAGTCTCGGGATCAAGCCCAGCGCTCGGATTCGTCTCTGAAGCTTCAGATCCGTCGCTGTCGTCCTCGTCGAGATGCTTTAACAGCATATCAAAGCGCTTGCCGAGCGGCAGAGCGCTCAAATCAAGACCGGCAATCGCTTTCATTATCGTGCTAAATTACTCTTTACTTACGCGTTTAATTAATGTGGCTATATAAACCCTTGCCTTTGATAACAGTATCGGGTAATTTACGCGTCTCTTAATTACTTCTCTTCATTTCTGTCTCTCAGTTCATTTCTCGGCTTCTTTAGCTCTTCTGTATATCTTTGCAATTTTGTACCTTTAAACTGATAGAATAGAGCTCAGCAGAGCTTTTACAGAGCTGTGTTCACGCTTTGTCGGATGTGAATTGTCGTCTTTGGTACCATTACATGCTAAGATGGCGTGACTGTATGCTAACTGAGGTTAATTACATGCACCACTACTCAGTATACCAGACACTACTCAGCACACCAGGGGGATAAAACGTATACATCGCGCTTGACAGTCTAAATTCTAGAAAAATACTGCTACATTATATGAATCACAGCCTAAGTTCTATCTATATGTTGCTTTCTATCAAATATGCGCTTCCCATAGTGTGACATGTACACTAATCTATGTAATGCTGGGCCCAACGCAACGTACCAATCGCTGCCTGCACTAACAAGCAATTCTAAAGATTGAAGGCGTGTATAGAAAAATAACTTTTGAAAGCACTCTAACTAATTAAATAAAAATGACGCTCTATCAAATCACTCTATTTTTCACTTGCTACAACATGGCAGTGCACAATTTACAACTGCGCAGACTGAACAGTGTGTTGAACTGCGGGAAATAAGAAGCTTTTGATTCGAAACAAGCGTTCAGCGAAATCATGTGCTGATTGCGGCTCTGGAGCTGTAAGCGTAGAAACCGGCCGGCAATTTCCCACCCTAGCCCGGTCTCAATAGAAATAAGCTAGCTAACTGCTTTGTATGTCTAAGCAGTGAGATATGTACATACACATCTCCACATACCCTGGTCGTACAGTCTATACGATGTGCTGATTAGACGGTATGCCGTTAAAGGACAGTATATTTAGTATATACAGTTCTGCTATATATAAATTTGACGCAGAGTATACGGTTTTGTTTACTGTGCGCAATTCTAATTCTACTAGCTCGATTGCCCGGTCTCAATTCGTCGGCATTAAATACACGATGTTGTTAATGGTCTCGTGGGAAACCCTACCTTGAGTCGAGCCTGTAACGTAACCGGGGGGCCACACGCACCCACGCGGCCCCTTCTCCCCTCGTCTATTTGTTGACAAAGACAACCCTATATATATGATTAGTAATACATAAAAGGGTATATAAAAACCCGCTCTCCTCCGGGTACCAGAACAGGCTCGACAAGAGTGCGGAAAGCGGCCTAATTCCTAATTGTTCGGCAGTAGTGTTGCAGAATGCTATTATGACCCTCTGTGCATGCTTAATTGCTGTCCGTGTAGGGACCGCCGAATGTTATATATAAGGTTAACCATGTTTACCATGCCCATTTTTCTTTTCTTTCCACCCATCGCCATTTTTTCTTCTTAAACAGCCCTTACAAATATCAAGTATTCCATGTATCTGTTTGGGGGGCCTCCAGGTAATTTCGCTCTTTTTAGCCCCTTAATCTATACTTTGATACCATCCCCCCTTACTTACTCTTTTTTTCCTCATTTCGTAATGCTATATATTATAAATCAACTTACATAACATTCACGTTCCTTGCGAAACTAGTATCCAACCTACTTAGCGAAGATGAGTGGCGCGCAGTTCCCGTACTCAAGCGCGCCGCTGCGCTCAGTGAAAGAGGTGCAGTTTGGTCTTCTCAGCCCTGGCGAGATCAAGGCGATGAGCGTCGCGCGTATCGAGTACCCCGAGACGATGGACGAAACGAAAGTTCGCCCTCGGATGGGAGGTCTCAGCGACCCGCGACTAGGCTCGATCGACCGCAATTTCCGGTGCCAGACATGCGGCGAAGGCATGGCCGACTGCCCCGGTCATTTCGGGCACATCGAGCTCGCCAAGCCCGTGTTCCACGTCGGTTTCGTGACCCGGATCAAGAAGATCTTGGAAACGATCTGCGTGCACTGCGGAAAAGTGAAAAGCGACGAGTCGAACCCCGAGTTCGCGGCGGCGATCCGTATCCGCAACCCCAAGAAACGATTTGCGCGCGTGTGGGATATCTGCCGTGCGAAAGGCGTGTGCGAGGCCGACGCTCCTGGCGCCGACCGTGCTAGCCACGGCGGATGCGGCAACCCGCAGCCCACGATTCGTCGTGATGGTCTGCGATTAGTCGGTAGTTGGAAACGCAACAAAAACAGCGAGCTCGACCACCCCGAGAAACGGTACCTCAGTCCGACCGAGATTCTGAACGTGTTCACGCACATCAGCGACGCGGATATCAAGAACATCGGCATGGATCCTGACTACGCGCGCCCCGAGTGGCTCCTGATCACAATTCTGCCTGTCCCGCCTCCGCCGGTGCGTCCGTCGATTGCCGTTAACGAGACGGCGCGTGGTGAGGATGATCTGACGTATAAACTCGCAGACATCATCAAAGCGAACAGCAACGGGCAGCGCTGCGAGACCGAAGGTGCTCCTGCCCACGTTCTCAGCGAGTTCGAGATGCTTCTGCAGTACCATGTAGCCACGTACATGGACAACAACATTGCCGGGCAGCCGCAGGCTCTTCAGAAGAGCGGCCGTCCCGTTAAAAGCATCCGTGCGCGTTTGAAGGGCAAAGAAGGCCGTTTGCGTGGTAATTTGATGGGCAAACGTGTGAACTTCAGTGCCCGTACGGTAATTACAGGTGACCCTAACCTTGATTTAGACCAGGTCGGTGTGCCGAAATCGATTGCGCGCACGCTTTCCTACCCCGAGGCGGTAACCCCGTACAACATCCACCGGCTGACTGCTGCTGTGCGCAACGGGCCGAACGAGCACCCCGGCGCGAAGTACGTTATCCGCGACAGCGGCGAGCGTATTGATTTGCGGTACCATAAACGTGTTGGCGACATTCAGCTGCAGTACGGCTGGAAAGTCGAGCGGCACCTTGATGACAACGACCCTGTTCTGTTCAACCGGCAGCCGTCGCTGCATAAAATGTCGATGATGGGACACCGAGTAAAGGTGATGCCGTTCAGTACGTTCCGGCTGAACTTGTCAGTAACGAGTCCCTACAACGCTGATTTCGACGGTGATGAGATGAACTTGCATGTGCCCCAGAGCGAGGAGACGCGCGCCGAGCTGTCGCAGCTGTGCGCCGTTCCATTACAGATCGTCAGTCCGCAGAGCAATAAGCCCGTAATGGGAATCGTGCAGGACACGTTATGCGGAGTAAGAAAAATGACGCTGAGAGACACGTTTCTGGACTACGACGCTGTGCAGAACATTCTGTTCTGGGTCCCTAACTGGGACGGTGTTGTGCCTAGGCCGGCTGTTTTGAAACCGAAGCCGCTGTGGACGGGTAAACAGATGATGAGTCTGACGATTCCTGACGGGATTTTCGTGCAACGAATTGACGAGAACAACCCGCCCGACTCGCCGAAAGACAACGGTATGCTTGTGTACAAAGGCGAGGTCATGTACGGTGTTGTGAACAAGAAGACGGTCGGTGCCACTTCCGGTGGCCTAATCGACGTTATTTTCCGCGAGAAGGGGCCCTACGCATGCGCCCAGTTCGTCGGAGATATCCAGAAAGTCGTTAACTACTGGATGCTGCATAACGGGTTCTCCATCGGTATTGGCGACACGATCGCCGATACAGCAACGATGCACAACGTTACGAAGACTATCACTAATGCCAAAGAGAAGGTCCAGCAGATCATTGCCGACGCCCAGTCGAACAAACTGTCTCCTGAGCCCGGTATGACGCTGCGTGAGAGTTTCGAGGCCTCAGTAATCCGCGAGCTCAACAACGCGCGTGATACCTCAGGCCGAGAGGCCGAGATGTCGCTGAAAGACAGCAATAACGTGAAGCAAATGGTAAGTTCCGGATCCAAGGGTTCGTTTATTAACATCTCGCAGATGTCGGCGTGTGTCGGCCAGCAGATCGTTGAAGGTAAGCGTATTTCGTACGGGTTCATTGACAGGACACTGCCGCATTTCACTCGCGACGACTACTCTCCGGAGTCAAAGGGTTTTGTCGAGAACTCGTACCTCCGTGGCTTGACTCCTCAGGAGTTCTTCTTCCATGCAATGGCTGGCCGTGAGGGTCTGATCGACACGGCCGTAAAGACGGCTGAGACTGGTTACATCCAGCGCCGTTTGGTCAAGGCTTTAGAAGACGTGATGGTGCAGTACGACGGCAGCGCGCGCAACTCGTTGGGCGACGTTGTGCAGTTCATATACGGCGAAGACGGTCTTGACGGTGCGCAGGTCGAGAGACAGGGTTTGGACACGCTTCCTGGCAGCGACAAGGCGTTCGACCAGCGGTACAAAGTCGACGTTCTTAGCGGAACTGGCACGCCGTTGCGTATTGAGAGCGCCAGCGCGATTGCCGGCGATTTGGCGACGCAGAAACTGCTGGACAGCGAGTACGCACAGCTGAAGCGCGACCGAGAGCTTTTGCGTGGGTTTATCTTTAAAGACGGCGATTCGCAGAAACCTCTGCCGGTGAATATTCGCCGTGTTGTGCAAAACGCTCAACAGATCTTCAATGTAGATCAGCACCGTGTTTCCGACTTGACAGTCGACGAGATCGTTAATGGCGTCAAGAAACTGTGCGACGAAAGGCTGGTAGTCATTCGCGGCGGCGGTATTCTTGAAGAAGCGCAAGAGAACGCGACTTTGCTGTTCAAGTGTCTTGTTAGATCGCGTTTGGCAACCAAACGTGTGGTGGACGAGTACAGACTGTCCAGAGCGGCCTTTGAATGGACGCTCGGCGAGGTGCAGTCGCGGTTCGCGAAAGCGTTGGCTCACCCTGGTGAGATGGTTGGTGTTATTGCCGCTCAGAGTATCGGTGAGCCCGCTACACAAATGACGCTTAACACTTTCCATTACGCCGGTGTCTCGTCGAAGAACGTGACGCTTGGTGTGCCCCGTTTGAAGGAGATTCTGAATGTGGCTAAAAACATCAAGACTCCAGCCTTGACGATCCACCTGAAGCAGGAGATTGCGCAGGATATGGAAGCCGCGAAGACTGTGCAGGCTGCGATCGAGCACACGTCGCTGAAGACTGTGACGTGCGCTACTGAGATCTACTACGATCCCGATCCTAGGTCTACGGTTATTGAAGAGGATCTGGATATCGTGGAGTCATACTTCTCGATTCCGGACGAGCAGGTCGAGGCGACGCTTTACATGCAGTCGCCGTGGTTGCTGCGTTTAGAGCTTGATCGTGCAAAGATGCTCGACAGGCAGCTCACAATGAGCAGCGTTGCAACCTCGATCACGCAGTCTTTTGCCGGTGATTTGTTTGTGATGTGGAGTGAAGATAATGCCGAGAAGCTGGTTATTCGTTGCCGAGTGGTTAGAGACCCGAAATCGATGGACGAAGAGCAGGCCGAAGAGGAAGACACGATGGTGCGACATGTCGAGCAGTACATGCTGGAGAACATCAGCTTGCGCGGTGTTCCCGGCATCGAGCGTGTGTTCATGACGAAAGCCAAGACTAACGTTGTGGACGAGACGGGTGCGTACGCGCAGAGCTCGGAGTGGGTTCTGGAAACCGACGGAATCGATTTGGCAGCGTGCATGTCTGTCGACGGCGTCGATCCGTACAGGACGTACAGTAACTCGTTCGTCGAGATTTTGGGCGTGCTCGGAATCGAGGCCACGCGCACGGCTTTGTTCAAAGAGCTGCAGAAGGTTATTGAGTTCGACGGTTCGTATGTCAACTACCGCCATATGGCGATTCTTGTTGATGTCATGACGTCTAGAGGTCACCTTATGGCTATTACTCGTCACGGTATTAACCGCGCCGACACTGGCGCGTTGATGAGGTGCTCGTTCGAGGAAACTGTCGAGATCTTGCTTGATGCTGCCGCGTCGGCTGAGCTCGACGACTGCAGAGGTGTTTCAGAGAATATCATGCTCGGACAGCTGGCGCCGCTCGGTACTGGCTCGTTCGACGTGCTGTTAGACGACTCGATGCTCATGTCTTTGGCACCAGGAGTTACTGCTCCTGCTGCTATTAAGGCAGGCAACGTTTCGCCGTCTGGTGGTGCTGCGAGCCTCGCTAATACTCTTGGCGATGGTTCTGCTACCCCGTACGACATGATGTCGCCGATTGCCGATCATCTCGGTACTGGCGCGAACTTCAAGTCGGCTGCTTTCTCGCCTATCACTCAGCCTGGTCTTAACGACGGTATGAAGGGTGGTTTCAGCGAGTACGGAGGATACTCGTCGCCGGGCTATGCTTCGCCTGGTGGTGCAGCTTCGCCGTTCTCGAGTTTCGGAGCAACGCCTGCGTTCACGCCGTCTGCGGCTTCGCCTGGCTATGCCCCGTCTCCCGCGTACGCGCCGTCTCCTGGGTACTCACCTACTAGCCCCTCGTACTCGCCGACTAGCCCGTCTTATTCGCCGACTAGCCCTAGCTACTCGCCTACGAGCCCGAGTTACAGTCCTACGAGCCCGAGTTACAGTCCTACGAGTCCCAGCTACTCTCCGACTAGCCCGAGTTACAGTCCTACGAGTCCTAGCTACTCACCGACTAGCCCGAGCTACAGTCCCACGAGTCCCAGTTACAGTCCTACGAGTCCTAGCTACAGTCCTACGAGTCCTAGCTACTCTCCGACGAGTCCTTCTTACTCGCCTACGAGTCCTTCTTACTCACCGACTAGCCCCAGCTACAGCCCTACAAGCCCCTCGTACAGTCCTACCAGTCCCTCGTACTCGCCTGCGAGCTCTGCTAGTCCTGCGGGCGGCAACTCTCCTAGCTACTCGCCGAAGAGTCCAACCTACGGCAAGAGCGACGAGGGAGATAATTAAAATATGCGGAGATATCCCTTAAAAAAAGTACATGATATAATAAACGATATGGATTTAAACATCGACGCTGCTTGCGTTATTTATGTTGTTTACGTTGTTTATGTTGTTTACATAGCCATAACGCTGTTCTTGTAAGGACATTGAATTGTCTAGAATACAAATAACCAGAAGGTTACTACAAGAGGTGTAGTGCCGCTGATGAAACGGCATGGGTGACAGGGTGAGAGGGTGATGGGGTTATGGGGGGGGCAGACATGGCTGCGATGCTGGGTATGATTGTAGAAGAACTACTCGACGTCGTTCAGGTCGTCGGCAGACTGGTTCTGGGCGAACGTGAGGTAGTAGAACGGGGCGAACTCGTTAGGAACCATTGTAAGTTCCTCGATCATGTTGACGACGTTTCTGAACGCCTCGTCGCCGCCTTCTTCGTCGCGGATCCGCTGGAGGTACGAATGCAGTAGCCGGGGCGGCATTCCCGTGAGCAGATCGTTCTCGGCCATGTCGCGAATCGCTGCTGTGATGGGTGTCCGGTTCAAATTGCCGGTCTCTTCGTTGTCAGTAGAGCTCGGCGGTTCCCAAGCTACTTGTGCAAGCAGCTCGAACGGCGAAGAACCTATTTGATCAGGCCGATCGGGTCGGTCGGCATGGCTAGCATGGCTAGCATGATCAGGGCGGTCAGCATGGTCGGGTCGAGTAAGGAATTCTAGAGCTGTATTGAAATCAGTGCTGGATACAGGCTCAGAACGCGTTCCCGAGGTTGCTAAAGGACGGTTAGTTTCGTTTTGAGCAACTGCGAAAGCTGCGGCGGCAGCATTAGCCACTCTTGTGACTCCGGCATTGACTGCAGCGGTCACTGCCATATTGACGGCTGTAATAGCTGTTACTGCGCCGGTTTCAGTGGCCTCACCAATTGCGCCAGTCTCGCCAGTCTCGCCAGTCTCGCCAGCGGTCTCGCGGGCCAACTCCCGAGTAGTGGCAGTGATTGTATCAGCTCCTAAATGCTCAATAGGAATATCGATGCCGTTGTCTTCGCCCCCCTCGGTCAATTGGACAGGGGTGTTCAGCTGGATCCTCAGTTTCGTGATCCCGACCCCGCTGAACACACAAAAGAGCTGTTTCTGGTGATCGGTCAACTCTTCTGACGGTTTCCGGCTTAACAGGCGCAGGCTGCAGTTCATGAAATCCTCGACGCCTGTCAAACTGAGGTGCACTAACCGCGGGCAGCTGTTCACTAGGATCTTGATCGCAGTAACTGAGATCATTGTGCAGTAGCTGAAATGCAGCCTCTCGAACGGCGGGCGGCGCTGCGACGTGGCCAGCGCGACAATGCCTTGGTCGCCGATATTCGAGCATTTCACAACACCGATCCGGCGTAACCGGGGCAGCGATGAAAGGTGTACTAACGCCGCGCTCGTCAGTTTATGGCAGTTCGCGGCGTCGAAAAAGCTGAGCCAGAAACACCGCTGGCGGATATGTTTCACGCCCTCGTCGCTGATTTTCACACAGTGCCCGACGTGCAGGTAGTACAGTGTCAGGTTGTACGCTTTCGAGATCTCGTACAGACTCGCGTCGGTGATGCGCGGGCATTTGTTCAGGTTCAGGTGCCGGATCCGGGGCGCGATTTTCACGATAGCTGAGATCGCCGCGTCGTCGATCTGGTCACACATCGCCAGCGAGAGCATTCTAAGCGACGGCAGCGCGAATACTTTGTTAATAGGGCCTAGCGACAGAAACGATTTCGACGACAATTGCGAGGCGCCGTCGACACGCAGTTCACGCAGCATGCGGCAGTTCGCAAGCACTGATCGTACCATTTCGTCTTTCAACGGCTGAGGATCGGCGAACTCGGAGAATGTGAAGTTGAGTGTTTGTCCTTGTTCGTTCGGGCCATTCAATTCGTTCTGTTCATTCGCTTCATTCGCTTCATTCGCTTCGTTCGGCTCATTGACGCGCTCGTTTATGAGCTGAGGCTGCGGCCGCATGATCTGTTGGAACGGGTTCAAAACATGCGAGACGTCGAGTTCAACGAGTTTCCGGCACTTCGTCGCTAAATCAATAACTGTCTGCATCCGGATCTGTTTCGACCCGGCGAATTTCAGTCGGCGCAGTGTCGGCGTCAACGCTTGTAACGCGCGGATTCCAACGCATGTGAACTGGTTATTGCTGAAATACAGCACTTCTAGCCGTTTACAGTGCTCGGCAAGCGTTGTAAGGAAATCGTCGCCGATATAGCTTGCTCGCTGCACGTCTAAAGAGATGAGATTCGGCATGCTTTTTACCACTTCGCATAACTCCTCTTCGTGCAGACCAGTGCAGTTCGTAAGAACTAACCGCTCGACTTTAGTGCAGTTGAGAAACGTTCGCAGGTCCGAAGGAACTACAAACGACGCGACGTGCGTTAAATTGATCCGATGGATATACTGTTTATACTGCTCACACAGCTCTGAAGGGTGGCGAAAAGAGGGTGATTGTGCGTTAATAAACCGATGGAGCCGCTGGGATTCTAAACTCGGGTGTGTGAACGGCCCTTCTTCGACTCTGTCTTCTTCGACTCTGCCTTCTCCACTTCTAGTCTCTTCGCTTCTATTGTCGTGGGTGTCGTTGATGTCGTTGGTGTCGTTGGTGTCGTCGATTTCGCCATCGCTGTCTTGGTTAAGGTCTTGCAGCTCTTTGGACGCCTGGCTAGACGCTTTATTAACTTCGTCCTTTACTGAGGGATCCGGGTCAAGCGTGTTCAACAGGTAGTAGTACGCGCTGCGCGAGGACGGCATCACTTTATACCAGAGCCGCATCTGCGCGTACGGCATCCATTTTTTCTGCGTCAACATAAACGCCTTGACGTCCTCGATGTTGGAAAGCATGTCTACTAACAGAAGAAGCACGTCCGGCGGCAGTTTATTGATAGCAGGCGTCGGCCGCTTCGTCTCGGTCGCAGGCTCGCTCATCGACGAGTCTGTGCTTGCACAAGTATGTGTGCTCGCGCACGTGTGTGTGCTCACAGCGTCGGGCGTCGACTGGCGCGATTCTTCGCCGGTCTCGGTGCCGTAGTCGCCATCGAACGCGAGTGTGGACAGCGCCGAGATCTGTGAGGACGTGCGCGTGTCGAATATATCGCTTTGAACGTCGCTCGAGACGTTGCTGCTGGGTATAGACGGCGCGGCTGCCGGTGCCGGTGCCGGTGCGGTTAGTGTTTGCCGGTTAGGGAGTTTGCTCTCGCGGAACCTGAAAACAGCCATTGTATTAACCGGTTTTCGAAAACCAGAGAAAGGGTGTGGCGAGGTTTACCGGGATGTAACAAGGTACGGCCTGGTATAACAAGGCGCAAAAAAGTGTAACGGGCAAGCGGGTATTCAGAACGGGTTTCCTCGCTCTTATGAAGATTCAGATATTAAAAAAATCGAGGTCAATACCGCCGCCGTAGCGATTAGAAATGCTTTCTGCTTTGGTGTATCAGGGCCTAGAAATAATAACGCAGCTTTAAGGGCAGGGGGTACTTGGCGGCACGAAAACGTTAAAGCACGCCGCATGCACCTTATGCAAACAGCACTATTAGAAAAAAAAACAAGGTATTACCGAAGGTTGGTCAGGGTTTCTAAAAATTTCTTGGCCCGGTTGGACTGAGAAATTGGAAATGGCTCTAGTGGCGATCGCCGCGTGCCGTATAATTTCCCCTTTTTGCTGCTGCGTATATTCGCCCCTGGGTCCGTCCTAAGTAGAAGATTAGGGTTAGACACCGCCTGTCCGTACAACCGTTCTTTCATTACTGATGCAGTGTTGGCTTGGCTGCATGGGTGCGGCTGTATCATTTACCGCAGTCCGTGTATGCAATTGACTCTTCTGCCTGCATTGTGTGCATTTCGCGCATGTACATTTACCGTTTCAAGTTGTTCTGCTGTCTTTCCTGATATATGCTATATGCTATACGCTATTCTATTCCATCTATTGCTGCTATTCCTGCTATTCCTACTATTCCTACTATTCCTACTATACATATTCCTGCTACATACTACCTTAAATCTGCATTCTCACTACTTCTATTCATCTTCTATACCTTTTATCTATCCTCTATCTACCTTCTATCTATCTTCCCTCTTTTTTCTGTCATCCGCTTCATCTTTTTGTTGGGAACGTTTAATTGGTCCTTAGTGCATTTGCGTGCGCTGTAGATCAGAGACGTGCATCACTGATTTACGTGCACATGTACCCTGCGTCCAGCGACACTAGTGGCCTTGGATTACTTGAGGGTTTGTGTTACTGAAGTGTCATGTTACCTCCATAAACAGTACACTAAGTATATACTAGAAGCTATACGACTGTCAATTGTATAAAGCGAAGTAAAGGGTATGTACCGCTCGCAATTAGACTCTCGTTTCACCATTGTAGGTTTACCAGCAAGGTTTTGGGGTGTACTTAAAGACCGTCTAGTTACGAATCGCTGACGCAGCAGACCCACACACCACACACCTGTGCATCCCACACATTTACAAACGCACACTTACACGCTTTCTCTCTATACACACTACACACTGCCCTCTCCATTGACATACTCCTCTCTATATACTCTCTCTACATACTCTTTCTCTGCATACCCTTTCTCTATATACTCTTTCTCTATATACTCTTTCTCTATATACTCTTTCTCTACACACTCTTTCTCTACAACACCCACACACCGCATAGCATACCTACCGCATGTCCGCATAATCATATACGACTTGTTCAATTACTGCATGTCATTAGATTACAAATCGATTCTACGCGTAACCGCCAGGGATCGTAGTGCTTGTTATGTGGACATTGTAGTACTGGTAGTAAGCGTAAATATAGACGGGTGTACTAGTAGAAGTTTTGAGGATACTTGGTATAATTGGTATAATTGTGTAGGTAATTAGCTACAATCGTATGTGTAGTCAGTTGTAACAAGTTGTAGTCAGTTGTTTGCTCAAGTGTGGTGTAACTGGCAGACGAGGGGAGAAGAGGACATAGCCGTATACTGTGTCCACGTGATCATATGCCACGGTCATCAAGACCCGGCGTGTCCTTAACCCCCATTCCCCTAAGAACTGAACAAAATGCGGATGCTCACGAAGTTCGAGTCGCGGTCGTCGAGGGCTAAAGCCGTCGCGCTGCACCCCACACGCTCGTGGGTCGCCGTTGCGCTCTACTCGTCGACGATCCAGCTCTGGGACTACCGTATGGGCGCCGTCATCGGCCGTTTCGAGGGCCACCGCGGTCCTGTCCGCGGTTTAGACATCCACCCGACGCAGGATCTCATGGTCTCGTGCGGTGACGACCAGCTTCTGCATCTGTGGTCCATCACCGAGCAGCGCGAGCTCTACACCCTCAGCGGGCACGGCGACTACGTGCGCACCTGTTTCTTCCACAAATCGCTGCCGTGGATCGTCAGCGCCTCCGACGACCAGACTGTGAGAGTATGGGACTGGCAGTCGCGTCGCGAAGTCGCTGTTTTGACTGGCCACAACCACTGGGTCGCTTGCGCTGTCTTCCATCCTACTGAAGACTTGATTCTGTCCTCGAGTTTAGACACGACCGTGCGCGCATGGGATATTTCGGCTTTGAAACGCCGCTACGCTGCCCCGGACTTCTTGTCTGAGTCTTTGCCCAGTTTCCCAGGCATGCCTGGCAGTATTCCTCCTTTAGGCCACGAAGACGACTACTCGCACCTCACGGTCAAGTTCGTGCTCGAAGGCCACGACAGAGGTGTCACCTGGGTCGCATGCCACCCCACGCAGCCGCTGATCGCCACTGCCAGTGACGATAAAACCATCAAGCTATGGCGCGTGAGCGGCGGAGTCGGTTGGGAGATCGACACTTTGCGCGGACACACTGACGAAGTTACTAGCGTCGTGTTCCACCAGAACAGTATCGTGTCGTGCGCGACAGACGAGACTATCAGGGTCTGGGACATCGAGACTCACGCGTTGAAGCAAACCTACCCTCGCCAGAGATCGAAGCCCGACCAGGCCGACAGGTACTGGCAGCTGTGTGCGCACCCCCGCATCGATCTGCTTGCTGCTGCGTACGATACCGGATCCGAGGTGTTTAAATTCGGCCGCGAACGCGCGGTTGCCGTCTCTAATCCTGTCATGTATGTGGGCAGAGACCAGCAGCTGCGCAGCGCGACTGGCCAGCCTATTCCGAACGGCGATTTCGCGAAGCTCGACTTCTTGAAGGACACGCGGCCGGTGGAGCTCAGTTATAACCCATCTGAACAGGCGGTTGTCGCAACATTCTCGTCTAAACCATGGGACCGTGGCACCTACGTGCTGGCCTCTTTGAACGGCGAGAAAACGTACCATGGAACTGGCCGCCAGGCTCTGTTTATCTCGCGCAACCGGTTCTGTGTACTTAGCGAAGATAACAAACTGCAGGTCCTGGATATGGACAACAAAGTCACTAAAGAACTTGATGCTCCGATCGAGGTGAAACGGATTTCCGCTGGTCCTCAGGGCCACCTTCTGCTGATCTCGCAGACCTCGGTTGTGCTCTTTGATGTGCAGCAGGGCAAGGAAGTTGCTACTCTCGCTGTTCCTGGCGTCCGGTACGCTGTTTGGTCGCCTAACAACGCAAACGTTGCTTTGATCGCCAAACACGATATCACCATTGCCACCAAGAAACTGGTCAGAGTCGTTACAGCCGCCGAAACTATTCGCGTGAAGAGCGCGTGCTGGGATGCGAAGCTGCCGGTCCTGCTCTACTCGACGTTCAGCCATCTCAAGTACATGCTTTTGAACGGCGAGTGCGGCATTCTGCGCACGCTTTCAGAGACGTTATACCTTGCCAGCGCATCAGGCACTGAAGTCCTTGCTCTGTCGCGGGCTTGCGACGTCGAGCTGCTCACGATCGACCCGACTGAGCTGAGGTTCAAGCTGGCGCTTCTGAACGGCGATTTCGCTGAAGTGGGGCGGTTAGTACATACGTCTTCACTCGTCGGCCAGAACATCGTTGCGTACCTCCAGAAACAAGGCTACCCCGAGATCGCTTTAGAGTTCGTAGAGGACCCGCAAACCAGACTGGATCTTGCTGTTGAGTCCGGAAACCTGAAAGTCGCAGCCGAGGTTGCCGAGCAGTTACAGGGCCCTGAATTCGATGCTATGCTTGAAACCGCTGCTCTGGAGCAGGGTAACCACGATCTGCTCGAGGACGTCTACTTGCGTCAGCGCAAATTCGACCAGCTCGCGTTTATTTACTTGGCAACCGGTAACCGCGCCAGGTTACAAAGACTCGAACAGCTTGCTAACCAGCGCGGGGATGCTGCCGCGCAGTTCCAGGCTAGTTTATACCTAGGCACGCCTGAAGCGCGTGTTGAGCTGCTGAAACGCGCTGGAATGGCGCCTTTGGCCTACGCTTTGGCGAGAACATCGGGTTTGACCGACGAGGCCGAACAGATTTTGCAGGACAGCGGCAAAGAGGAGTCCGACGTCAAGGTGACGACTGGCTCGTTGGCTGTGCCTCGCATTGTCAAAGAGACATGGAAGGAGAACTGGCCTGTCAAGCCTGCCGTTACTGTGAATATTCTGAACTTAGGAAGCTTGAGCTTAGAGGATCAGCCGCGCGGAAATGCGGCTGCCAACGACGGCGCTGGTGCTATTGGCGCTGGCGGTGTTAATGGTGACGACGATGAGGTTATGGAGGTTGAAGAGACCGACGAATGGGGTCTGGACGACGCGTTAGAAGAGGTTGAAGTCGAGGAGTCTGCACAGGAAGCAGGCGTTCTCGACGCATGGCTGCGCTCGCCTCTGGCGGTCGATCATATTGCTGCTGGCTCGTTCCAAACGGCTTTCCAGCTCTTGCACCGCCAGGTCGGCGTTGTTAAGTTCGATGTGCTGAAGCACAGGTTCCTGGATATCTACCAGTCGAGCAAGCTCGCGATGCAGGGACACGACAGCATGCCTGCTGTGCCCGTGTACGTGTACAGAGACGACGAGAACACGCTGCCGTTCATTCCCGGGTTCGAGCAGCTCCAGGACAAGCTGTCTGAAGCATTCAACGAGGTCAAGGCCAACCAGCTCGAGCTTGCGATCGAGTCTTTCCGCGCTGTTCTGCGCACGGCCGCGACTTTGGCTGTGAAGACAGAGCAGGAAGAGACTCAGGTCAAGAAGGCCATTGAGACTTGCCGTAACTATATTCTCGCCTTCTCGATCGAGGTCGCACGCCGTGCACTGCCTGCAGGCTCGGTGAAACGCAACCTCGAGCTTGCTGCGTACTTCACAAAACCGCAGCTCAGATCCGCACACGCGACTCTGCCGTTGCGTGTCGCTGTTGTGCAAGCGTCTAACGCGAAAAACTACGCTCTTGCCAGCCACTTCGCTGCCGCGTACCTCAAATTCGACTCTTCCAGTGCAACAGCCGAGCGCATGCGCACTAACAAGTCCAGATGGGACTCGGCGAAGGCCGTCGAGACCGTCGACGTCGATTTCGACACTGTTGCCGAGTTCGATATTGATCCCCTCACGCTTACGCCCATTTATAGCTCGCAGCCTTCGGTCACAGAGCCTTTAACGGGTGCGAAATATCATGCCAACAATAACGGAGCCGTCTGTGCCATCACCGGCTTCACACAGGTGGGCGCGGCTACTACCGGCCTGCGTCTGAGAGCCTGAAAAAAAAACTGAAATGACTGTTTACGTTTATGTGCGTTTTACATGCTTGTTCGGTTTCTTTGTTATGCATTTTTGTCTCCCACTTTTTCTTTCTTCTAATGTGCATATGAATATGTGTGCATGAATATATATAGCCAGAGCCTGCTTCTTCTCCATTAAAATAGGGGGGATTCAATATAGTAAATTAAGATCTTATAAACACGAACCTGTGCTTTACGCTCTCTGTTTTTTTCCACTTCCTGTCTGTGTACTCCGTCTTACCACTGAATTATTCCACTGAATATTCTTAACGCCGCCGTTGCATAATACATTGCAAAACCTCTCGACAACGTGTCCGCTTTTTGGTTTTGTTTGTTTGTTTCTATTGCTTCTATTCAAATATATTCTTTGGTTGCATTGATCTCTAAACTCGCATTAATTACTTGAGTTCTATACTTTTACTCTATTAACAGCTTCTTGTAACCTAAAGTGGTTTGAGATATATTATTATGTAATTAATTACATGTTCTCGCTTTGAGTGAATGGTTGCGTGATCTTTTAATCGCGCGGTTTTCCGCGGACAATCAAAGCGTTTTTGCGTTAATTTTCTTGAACGAAAATGCGCTCGTTTCATGAGAAGGAAGTGAAGAAATCATTTCTTTCCTAACTGTCAGGCATGTTTTTTGAAAATTGTCATTTAATCTATGTATTCGTATTCTATCTATCATGCATACATGTCATAGACGATTCTTCATTGCTATCATGCAGGGAACACTTTGGTAATGATACCCGCAGGATGCTATCATGAGCTGAGATAGCGTCTGGTAGCGAGCAACCAAAGATTATGCTGGTTTTAGTGTGTACAAGGCTGAAAACAATACGACGGGTAGATATATTAATAGTATTGTATAATTTATAAAGATAGTAAAATAAACAATTACATTTCATACAGTTGCCTGATGCAGAGAACACATAAGAAGGATTTACATATCGTGTAAGCCTGCTATCGCCCAAATATAGAACAGCCATCCCCACCCGGCCTGATAATACTGCAGTGTCAGATGACCTTCGGCAACCCAGGTGGAGAGAACGAAGCTTGCAGGTCACGTGCTGTGATTCATTCGGCATATGCAAACACCTTCTGAAAAAAAAAATTGTTGCGAATATGGTAAATGTGAAATTAACCTCCTTACGGACACAAAATTCAATAAACTTTTTGTAGTATACAATACATGTGCATGAGCAACCTTTACTTTAAATTAACTTTGTTCATACACTTATCACCAAGTATTTACCATGTATCAACAAATCATGATATCTATCTAAATTTAGACATGTTAGTCACAAGACCGTTAAGGCTATACGCGGAACCCGCTTATGGCTTCCATACGCAAATATAGAATATGGGGAGAGGGAATGACCGTTGACAGAAGGCTGTGCAGACACCCTGTGATAATTTTGGAATATTCGCGCCGTGCGTCTCCGAGTGATTAGACTCTACAGTAATTAGTGAGGCATTTCTATGCTGAAAATTTGAATGTGAGTGAAAACGAGAGAAAACAGACATAGAAAACGAAATAAGAATCATGAAAGTTGAGTATGCTAATGTTCTATATCATGTGGTACTCTAGTTAATGCAAAAATGCTAATGCGAGGATTTGATTTAATGTGCCAAACCATATCCGGCTTAGTGTGAAGTGTGTGAAAAACTGACGTTCCCCGGTATTGAGTTTTGTGTGAAGGTGTGTGGTAAATGGATTCGTTATCCAAGAATCAGCTAGAGAATCCATGTATTCTCTCTCTTGTTGTAAGAGGTCTAAGTTCACCTTCATCACTAAATTCATCTTCATCGCTTAGAGATAGCTCTGGTATAGAGTCGGGAAGCAGGCCTTCATCGAGTGGTGACAGTGGGCTGCACATGTTGTCGTTATTCGTGAGGACCGAGGGGTAGTTGAGACCTAGATGGTGGTGTGGTCTCTTGGGATGGCTATGTGTATGCCGAACATAACGGGGGTTAGAATCTTGAACTCTGCACTCTTCGGAGCAGTAAAGGCCAACGCAGCCTTCAATATCTTTGTAGCAAACGCTGCAGTAACTTGGGAAGAACGAATCCATATTTATCGGGGAATCTGGATATGATTTTTTAGTTTGAAATCTTAATGAAAATGAGGGAAAAGAAGCAATCCTTATATATACTATCGTATCCGAAGAATTACTTAATGGGCTCATCTCACCTGATTTGGAGCGAACTTCACGACACACTTTGACTCATATGCATATGCAGGGTAAAGTCCCAGATTAGAACAGCACCCGTATGAGTACCATAGCTAATAGTGAGCCATAGTTTCAAGCTTGGGGAAAAGGGAACCCCCCCTGCCCGTACCGTCATGCAGAGTAAACAAGGTACCCAATAATTCACCCCAACAATAATCAATGCACTCCTTTGGAAGAATGTATGAATTTTAAAAAAAATTAAATTACTCACATTTAGAATCTATGTTATCTGAATAGAATATTGGAATAAAAAAAAGACGTGGGTGTTGGTGCGATAGCGATATATGGCGTGCTAGGCAGCAATATACCGCTATAGTCCCTACGGTGATGAAAAATTAGATAAGATCACGTGTGATGGTACTCAATGTTTGGGGGGGGCAGCAGCACATGATGACCGACACGTTTACGTTTACGTTTAACCGTTAAGTTGGTATATACCCTAGTACAAAACCGAAGGTCGTGCATGGCGCAGACTCGAATTCTCCATACCCTATATGAGTAAACTAACGCACTATCACATCGAGCATACCACCAACTTCGTATGAGTCCCCGTTTGTGAGGTCCTCAATCCTTGAATTTTCTATTGATTGTGTGCCCTTCCTCAAAGCTTTCAAACTTATACGAGTTTGGAAGCATACATGGGGTGCAAGGTTTCCCACACGTAATTCCTGACATAGTGTAATTAAGCCGCAATTAGTGCCCGAACTGGTATAATGCGCAGTCGCTAATTTACGAAGAAGGGACTGGTTGTATGAGAAAACCTCGTAAAAGTTTGAGCTGGCTGGGGTTGATGACGGCACGATGGGTCCTGGGCCATTTGCAGATGCGAACTGTATACCCTGCGTAGTCGAAGCGATGTTCGTTCCCACCAGCGGGCTGCTGGACGTAGGGTTGAATCCCCGACCACAAAGAGGCTCGTTTACGCTGGGACTCGTGTCATTAGCAGAGCCAGTCACGTTAGGGTCTTGGCTGTTTTCCGTATTCGACCCGAAGGTTATTGTGAAGTTTCTGTTTCTTTGGGACTTGTTGATAATTGTAAACTCCCACTCGAAAACCTCACCCAAGTTGACAAATTGCGGACCCGTTACCACAATTGAGAGTCCCCCCATTAAAGTAAGGTTGTTATTTTGTGGTCTTGGGGGATTAATTAGCGCCAAGTCACTGGTCTGGGAAGCCAATGCGTTGTTTTGAGGGTTCGGAGTAGTGGGAATAGGACCAGGAACTACTGGCGAATTCATAGGAATAGTCAGTGCCGGGGTTTTCGGAAAGGGGCCATGGCTGTTCTCGAAATTGATGACCGGGGTCCATGTAGTTTCTATGCACGGTTTGTACTGGTCTATGACTTCGCATTCTAAGCAAATTTTCAAAGGTTTCCGCGCGGAAAAATGGCTGGAGGACGAAGACTGGGGAATTGAACGCAATTGTAGATTAAAACAGAACGAGTAGTTCTCGTGTTTTTGTAGAGTAATAGGAGCGCAGTTATCACCCATCATTGTCACCACGCCATGCTCGAAGTTGACGTCAAACGATTTAACATCAACAACATACTCCCCACTAATGAGATCCACCTCGGCAATTACGCGATCTCGTTCCAAAGCGGGGCGCACTGTGCGCACCTCCAGTTCTAAAGCTTGAGCTAATTTCGCGTGCCATCTAACCACATGTGCCTTTTTGTCATCTGAAACGTGATCGCTGCTCTCGTCGTCGTCGTCATCCTCCACGCTTGCACCGCTCGTATTAGTGTCTTGTCCATGTTCAAGCGCTCGTTCCTGATACGCCTCGGCAAAGTCAATCCCGCTGCTTGTGGAGAGCATTCTGGCGTGCGAGGAGTTGTAGTTGCCAGACTTGCTTTCATTGACGCTCGCATTGTATGAAACCAAATAGTTTCCCATGTTCTTTTCCACTGGTTGGAACGGCCGTACATACTTCCTCTCTTTACACTTCTCAACCCCTATATACTCTGCGTCGGTGCGTGCTGTGGCCACAATATCCAAATGCGGGTTCTGAATTGTGCTTCTTGGATGCCGGACATGCAATTCGCGTTCCCATAAAGTCCCAGGCGCCAGGTTCTCGTCCATGATCGCTGAGTGCTGAGAATAGGGCCCGGCTGGACTCGACCCTAAAACCGAGACATACAGATGCACAGCGCAGTATTCGCGGCTTTTTATAGTGAGTATTAACTTCTCATCATAAAAAACCGTAGACGGGCCTTGCGAACCTACAGTTTCGACGTACTGGCCGTTCAGTCGTCGAATCTTGAGATTCAGCATCGTTTATTAAGTGATTTGTAATGGGTGCTGGAGGACTTTAGGCACTACTGAAAAAAAATATAATCCTTGGGGTTATTAAAAAAAATCTGAACCGCAGAAATAACTGGAAAGGACTCTTTAAAGCGCGTCTTTTTTTCAAGTACTTTTTTTAGTCACAGAACTCTCGCCTGTCTTTATTATAATGTCGAAACCCGCTGGTAAAACTATTCTTGCTTCGGCAATTGCGAAAACGTTCGTTCCTGAACTCGAGCAGGGCCTTAAAGAGCTGGGCCGCGCGCCTTTGCTTGTAGGAATTGTCGCGAACGCAGACCCTGCTGCGAGAACATACGCTGAGTACACTGAGAAGTGCTGCAATGAGCTCGGGTTCCGCTACGAGGCTCGCAATGTGTCGAAAGAGGATCTGGAAGAGGAGGTCATGCAGGCTAACACTGACGACAAAGTAGACGGGATCATCGTGTACTTCCCCGTTTTCGGTGGCCGTCAGGACCGGTATATCCAGCAGGTTCTGGACTACAGAAAGGACGTTGAAGGATTGAGCCATATCTACATCCACAACCTTTACCAGAACATCCGGTTTTTGGACGACGCGCACACCCAGAAATCCATTCTCCCGTGCACGCCGCTTGCTGTGGTCAAGATCATGGAGTACTTGAGTTTATACAACAACCTGATCGAGTACGGGAACCGGTTATACGGCAAGACAGTGCTTGTAGTCAACCGCAGCGAGATCGTCGGCCGTCCTTTGGCCGCATTGCTTGCTAACGACGGCGCTGTAGTCTACTCGGCTGATGTCAACGATATTCAGAAGTTCACTCGCGGCGATGGTTTGAACAAAATCAAGCATCAGGTTTCTGACACTGATATCTCGTTAAAGGACGCGGCTCTTCAGGCTGACGTCATTATCACTGGTGTGCCGTCTGAACAGTACAAGTTCCCGGACGAGTATGTCAAATACGGCGCTGTTTGCATCAATTTCAGCTCATACAAGAACTTCAACGTCTCTGTCAAAGAGCACGCGTCTTTATACGTCCCAATGACCGGCAAGGTCACGATCATGATGCTTCTTCGTAACTTGCTTCGTCTTTGTAATAACCGCAAGGGCCAATGATAGAATAACTATTGTATTCATTGTATTACATTGTACTACATTTCACTATATTGTCTGTACATTATAGTATCTCTTGCATGTGCTCCGTGCTCTAACCACCCCTTTAACCACCTTTCTTAAAACGTTGAGTAATAACCTGGAGAAGGTATCTGTGTCATCAGACTAGCTCACTGTGTGTGACTGTGCGCGGTTTTAGGATGAGTTGCAGATACGTGGAGGTGGAGAGGTGGAGAATATGCATGTAGCCTTAGGTGTATGCATTGAACACATGCGTTGGGAATATGCGTTAAGCACATGCAATGCGTAATACATGCAGTAAACTTGAACGCACCGAATACGAACAAGCCTTCAAAGCCACAAAAAAACGATGCTGAGGAGAATCAACTAAACGAGAATGTAAATGCGAGCAATTATAGTGAAATGCATGTAAACAGCATGTGTGAAAAATAGTAAATAGAAATCAGAAAATAGTAAATATGAATATGAATATGAATATGAATAGAAAATAGAAAATAGAAAACAGGAATCAGAAATCAGAGAATGGGGATGAGAATGATATGAATATGCATATGTTATACCTAAGAATGTAAATAGATCCTGTGACCAAAGACTTCGCTTTTCTCGATTTCCTGGTGCGGGGCTTCCGGAAGCCTGCACGTTATATGCCCGAAAATAACCGTATCGTCCGCCTTCAGAAGCTGTGTCAAATAAAGCTCGGTAGTGGCTTGGAAATCAGGATTCGGTTTGTACATCCCGTTGTGCTCGAGAACCATGCCTTTTCTAAGGGCTCTTTGCAGAGCACGCGTCGCAGAATGCTTGAACACAGGGCCCATATTGTGTACCCTGCCGCTAGACTCAAGCTCCTCGAACAGCTGCGTCAACGTCAAACCCTGGCTGGTTTTGTGTTCGCGGACGTGGTCTGAAATCACGCTGATGAGAAGGTCTTCGTTTCCAGGACCCATCTGGCATTTGATTTTATGTATATCGTCGTTCTCCTGCTTGATCTGCGCGACATAGCGTTTTGTGTTCGGAGAGTAGATAGGCAGCGACGGGTGCATTGTTTCTGCATACTGGAGAAGGTATATGAGCTGGGTCTTTGTGAGACTTTGGAGATACGCTTTCCTCGTTTCGCTAGTCAGTTCAGTGCTGGGAACGCCTGTTTCTAGACTCTGTTCGGCGTGGTGGCCAATACACATGCAGCAGTAGAACTGCACGTCGAGAAGTTCTACGCAAATACGATCCACAGGCGGATTGTGACATAGTCTGTGGTACGGACGCCGGCATTCGCAACAAAAGACCATGGTATCGTCGGGTTTCTTCGACACCTCGGATTTACATACCTGGCATACATCCTCCATTCCAGACGTGGGTGACATGATTATATCTATGTACAGAGACTGAGTGTTTTTTTGTTAAGAGTGTGCTTTTTCGTTCCTAGTTCAATAACAGACTCCGTCTTTTCAGAACGGGATTCATGCACTTACGAAACACAAACACAACTTCGGAACTTGGGAGTTGGGAGTTGGGAGTTGGTAGTTGGGAGTTGGATCACCGCTTACAGAATAGCGAAAAAAGGGTTCTAAGCGGAGGGCGGCGCAGAGGCTAAACAGAGTGTATGGGGGAACGGGAAAGGCACTGAAAGATATTAACTCGGCTAATTGAACTGTTCTGAATAAAATATGAATACCTATCTACTGAAAAAGCTAACCGAATATTAATTCAGACGGCCTTGAACGCCGTTACTTTGCCCCATTCTTAACATGTGCATATATCATCATGCTACTTGATAAGGTTACTTTCTGTACGCACGGCCGACTCAACAACCACAACCACGCTAGCCGAACTGGAGATCGGACAGGAGAAGTGAAGAACAAAATAACATTCAAAACAGCATGGTGATGTACAAACAGCAAATTCAAATGGCAAATAAAATAAATATATATGTATACTAATAATCGTACACATATATGTAGTAAATCAGTACATACGCTGGGTTTGCACTACAGGAATACTAACGAGACGCTAAAATAACGCTAAAATAACGCTAAAATAACGCTAATAAGATGATACCTAAATGTAGTATGTAGCCATGTATGTAGCTATGCTATCAAGGAACACCGCATTAAAATAGTAGTTGGAGATATGAATAGTAAGCTCGGATTACACACCCTCGCACAAACCACGTAACACGCGTTTACACTAGCACATAAAGGTGTTAACAAGTCACCACCTCAGTAAAGCAATTAAATCAAGATGGTTTTGATTCTGGACACCGACCCTGGAATTGACGACATGCTCGCCATGCTTCTTCTTCTTGCTGCCGACAAGTCAGAGAAGGATTTCCGGCTGATCACGCTTACTTACGGCAATTGCGCGCTTGAACAAACGCTGCGCAACGTTCTTTCTTTGTTCTATGTTGTAGACCAAGAAAACCAATGGCGTAAGAAAGCGGGATTGAAGCCGTTCAGTGAGCAAAGGCCCCAGATCCACCTTGGTTCTTCGTGTGCACTGCCTACTGACGACAGAACCGATTTCGAGAAGACCGAGAACTTGGAAGAGGTTCTCACGCATAAAAGCCCGATCGATGCTACTGATGTGCATGGAGACGACGGTTTAGCCGGCATTCACACGACTAATCCCGAGTACGACGCTCCTAAAAAGTGGTTCGAGCTTTTCTACTCGAACAAAGAGCCTACTGACGATCCTAGTCTTCCGTTCAAAGCAGGAGGCAATATCCCTGCATGGGAAGCGATTCTCAATACTCTGCGCACTGAACCCAAGGACACAGTAACGATTATCGCTATTGGCCCCTTGACTAATGTCGCTAAAGCTGCTGAAGCCGATCCCAAGACATTCTCCAGGGTCAAGCGTGTTCTCAGTATGGGCGGCGCTCTACGCTGTCCCGGAAACGTCACACCGACCAGCGAGTTCAATGTCTTGGCCGATCCTTTAGCAGCTTCAAGAGTCTACTCGTTGACGTCTAAAAGCCCTGAAGCCATGCTGCCTGAGAACTCGCCTAAATCGCTGCTTGAGCTCGAGAAGCCGTTGGAATTAGTGATCTTCCCTTTGGATATTACCGAGAAACACCAAGCGAGACTCGAAGACGTTCATGCCGTGCTTGGAACCTTCGTCAAAGCCCATCCCGACTGTGTTCTGGCTAAATGGGTAGAGATCTGGTTCAGTGCTAGTTTCGCCAATTACGGCAGACTCGTCGGTCTGGGTCCCGACAACGCCTGCTGCGAATTGCACGACCCAGTGACTGCTGCCTATGCTCTTGACATGTTCCCTGCTCACTGGACTCTTTCGTGCGAGGATGTCCGTGTGGAGTACCCTGGTCGGTGGTGTGTAGGAAAAACAATTGTTGACGATCGCGGCAGAGCACGCATCCCTAACAATCCTCACGATATCCAGAAATGGCTCACTCTAGGCGAGGGCAACAACGTTCATGTGGTTGTAGACACCCCGTTCGTGAAAACGTTCAGCCGGATTCTGTTGAACGCAGTTATCCAGCTGGAGTAAATAATACTCTATAAATTGTACTCTAATTTGTTTTTTTACCACAAACAGCTGTAACAAGTAATTAACGTACACAAGTAGATGTAAGTTATGGCTGCTGTTTACAACTCGTAGTTACTTAATGCTTAATACTAAAACTGAACACTGAAGAAAATGAATGCAATGAGAATGCAATGAGATTGTAGTAGGAATATTTGCAGTGTTGAAATGTACAATAGTTTCATATTACATGAATCTATGGATTCTTATTGCTTAAGAATATTAGAAAACATGGTCTCGGCGCTGTCAGGGTAGTACAAGTACGAAATGGCAATGATGATGTACAAAGCCACAAGCAGCACACCCTCGAACCAGTGGCTCTGACCGTCCTCCAGAATGAGGTTCGTCAAGTAAACCGAGACGAACAACAGGATCGACTCGAAAGTGTGGAAAAACAACGACATGGGAACGTCGATGATCCAGCCCCAAATAACCAGCAAAGGAGTAAGGAAAAGCGCGATCTGCATCGAAGAGCCCATAGCAACGTTCATAGTCAAATCGAGTTTGTTCTTCATAGCCATGAACACAGCAGTGACGTGCTCGGCAGCGTTGCCTACAATCGGCAACAGAACAAGACCAATAAACGAAGCAGAAAGACCGGTTTTCGAAACAACCTCCTCGATACTGCCAACAAGGTACTCGGCGCAAACAGCTACGACCAGAGTAACAACAGCCAGTAAACCAATACACTCGAATTTCGACAGCTCCTCACCAGCGATCTCTTCCTCTTCTTCGGCAACGATATCAGGACCAGCAGGGCCTTCAAACAAATCGCGGTGCGTCTTCAACTGGAACAGAAGGTAAAGGACATAGACAACAAGCAAAACTATCGCAGTCCATCTGCTCAGTTCAAGGACTTCGTGCTGGTATTTAGGTCCAACGGTAGCGCTGAACGTAGCAGGAATAATCAGCGAGATACACGACAAACTCATGACCGAGGACATGGCCTGAGCAGCAGTCGCACTGAAAGTCTGGATCGTGCGGTTGTACCCGCCAGCAATGAACGAGCAGCCGAGAACCAGAATAAGGTTAGAAAGAATCGAACCCAGCATCGAGGTCTGTACGATTCTGATCTCGTTTCTGTGAAGCGCCATTAACGCGACAATCAGCTCGACAACGTTGCCGAAGGTGGCATTAAGAAGACCGCCAATAGTGTTGCTTGTTTTCGAAGCAAGAACCTCAGTAGTGTCGGAAAGCACAGCAGCAAGAGGGATAATACTGACAAAATTCAGCGAGAACACAACAAGCGCGCTGTACTTGAAAAAACCAGCAAATACACCAAGAGGAACAAAAATCAGGAGGATGTTTAAATAATTCGATGTGAGGATCTCTTTGTACGGAGTCAGGAATTTGCGCCCGGATCCGGACATGTTATCTCCCAACGCAACCATTCTTTATACTATCAACGTTTTACGCTTCTAGTCCTTCAACTTTTTTTTTTCTTTTTTCAGTTATTAAGAAGACAGAAAGACGAAATCTCCTTCCACAAACACGGTTGTATTGTTTACCTCAGATGTTTATATAGGTAGTATTACTTAGCGTCGGTGTATCTCCTGGTTGGATGGAGTGCGCGCGCGCAGTTAAATTGTGTACTTAGGGTTAGTGTGCCGAGTCGGCCAACGGCAAGCGGCCAACGGCGAAGATCCGTATACTCCATGATTCAGTTGCCAACAGTCATGAATTTGTCAAAAGAAAACGATATAAACACCTATACTATCGAGTGTCAAACAAGGGAAGCTCATACACAGCTATATACCACACACTCGACAAATAATATGCTGGACCAGGGGACGTAAATGCTGCAGTCTAGACCATATTAGAGAAACAGGTTATAGCGCAACACTGCCAAAATTGAGACACTACACTAATTATAGAACAATACCTCCATGATACTGCCTGTATATATGCAGCTCAACCTGCACTACATACATGTCACATTATATCAGCTCATCATCCAAACCACTAACTGTAACGGAGCAGAGGGGGGAACTGTGCAAAATCTGGAATAACTATCGACATTCTCGTTTCATTTTATACCAATTCTAGTATTAATACTACTTAAGACTGATATCGCACTATTACATCGGGTTTAATTAGAGACTTGGTTTGTTTTCTTACTCGCTCCAGGCTCACATCGTGGTCGGCTTACACGAGCCAACACATGAGCACATGCATCAGGCCCCTGTGGATCAAGTCCACTTCTTTTAAATCTTTTGCTGGAAACCGATAATACTAACACGATCTGAGTTTTTGGTTTGTTGAATTGTCCTAATTTTCGGAAAGTTGAAGAAGCAACGGAAACCTAAAAAGGGTTAATCATCATCGTTATCATTTTTATCTTGAAAGCCGGTACTCAGCAGATTGTAACCGGCGCTTTGCTAGTTCGCCCCAAACCTATCTCATCATGCTGCATATCACGTGGGAATTAAGCTAGTAAGCGATTAGCTAACGGCAACAAAAAAAGCAAAAAATATATCGACACCTGCAGGACTCGAACCTGCGCGGGCAAAGCCCAGAAGATTACTGTGAGCGGACAGATGTCACCACATTCGAGTCTTCCTCCTTAACCACTCGGACAAAGTGCCAATTGATGTATGTGCTTCACAGCCAACATTTATATAGATACACAACAGTAAATATGAAGCATCTAACGCGTCGAATACTGTAAACGCAGTAGTATCAATAGCTGTTGCAAGTAAACTAGCTATGACTGTTACCACACAGTCACCTTAAACCCCCTTTTTTTCCTCAAATTTGGAAAGGGCATGAACGCAGTACACGGAATCCATGGCTGCGATCTTTACAACTATGATTACCCGCTGGCATTAAGAAGCGATTTCGCATTCGTAAGAATACTCGTTAGGATGATCGTCATATCCAGGCATAACTATCCAGAGTGTCCATTGCACTCGAAATAACATGTATATAGTTCTATAATAATTCGCGGAAACGCGTTCAGATGAATTAATCCTAAACTTACTGAGCGCCACCAATGATCTTACAATGTCTGACTGATGCATAAACTGACGCCCTAAATGTCAGGAGCTAGGTGATATTTCCACCGAAAATGCTAGATATCGCAGCTATAAATTTACCAAAAGCTTGATTTTCAACTGTTAATCAAGGACATGAATTTGAGATTTGGACAGTTATCAATCATGTTTTCTATTGTTTTTTTTACTGATAACGGAAAACAATTCTAAGACTTGCGCACTGGCAATCATCTTTCTGGTTGGCCTACATCTGGGCTAAGGGTTTACAATCGCATAAATATACATACCGAAATACCTATCGCTTAGTTTTCCCTCCATTGTTCGCGAGTAACAAAAATAACAAAAATAGTAAAAATAGAAAAAATAGAATGATGCGAGTAATAATTTCAATATGTGGAAGTGGAAAAATACTAGAACAAGTAGTGCATCTTATAGAAATTAGAAAAAATTGTTTTAAAACAAGCACTGCATCGATCCCCGTTTTGACAACTCTTTAACGTTTATACATGCATTTCATATTCAGACATACGCGACGCACGCACCGTTAAGACTGAATACAGATGTACATAATACAGACGTTACGGAAATGTCTAAGTCAAACAGAAATAGTAGTGCCCCACCCAAAGGGATCACCGGGCCAGTATGATAATGTATATGTTATCTGGATAACGGCGATCTCTCTTCCACCCGCAATGGTTCCAGTCGGCACCAGGATAACCATGCTATCTATATCGTTTCGCCCACGTGAGACGATTATGGGCATCAACTTAATAATAAACGGATTACGTCAATCGTGTATCTAAATATAGAGTTCTTTAATGATGCAAGCGCAACCAGGATTGTTGCCACAAATCTTGGATGATGATTACGATTAGGTTCGGCACCGAATCACTGCTTTAATGTGCCATTTTTCGCACACAAGAAGCTAATATACGTATTAATGAGAAACTAATATAACTATGAAAAAAAAAGAGCTCGTATATGTATGTCTCGCGCGTTTTAAAATCACTCTTATCATACTTGTCGAGAGCCATACGAAAAAAGTAGGAGACCGAAACCCTATGCCCTTTAACCCCACCTTTGGGATGCATACGAGATCCGTTAGTTTTATGTGTTTCTTTAGACAGTTTCTAATTAGAGACCAACTAATCGGCCCCTCACACAAGTTCAGAAGAATAAATATAAGTTACTTACCAAAAATGACAAGAAACATAGACGAGGCTCGCATATTTCAAATAGGAAATAGTATCGCCTATACCCTTGCAGATATATGTACGCACCCATTTTAAAACAGGGCAAGGTTTTATGTGGGTGTGCGTCGCTTCTGAGTAGATCATTATGAAAGATGTGCCATGGGGATGCAACAAACGATCCAATGAATTTTATGGAACTGACGAAAAAATAGCACATGGCAGCTTTATATAACGATACAGTGTACATAATTCTCAGTCGAAAAAAGGGCTAACATCTTAAATTAACAGTTTAAAGGATTCCATGTTAAATCTACGTTAGAGCACCAGATTCTGCCCTTGCAACTTACAAATTCCGGAAAGATATCGTTACCTATAACGATTAGACTATCATCTAGCCCTCGTGCATCAGTTATCGTGATAAAACCAGCAACTTTTCAATGTGTTTAATGACTAATGAGACGCGACTTATCTCGATGCGGGTTTATATATGAGGAGCAATGCCGTCTTATTGAAAATTTCAACAGTTGATTCCGATTACTTTTCATAATGAACAACATCTTCAAGAAATGGTCATCTCATGATGGCGAGAAGGATTCCAATGATAGGAACAGCGTTGACTCTGCTTCCATTGAAGAGAAGTACCCCAAGGCCCAGAGCCCTGAAGTGATCAGGGACACTGGTGAGATCGTGGAAGAACTTATTACTTCTGTCGATGATGATAAGCACACCAGAGGCCTTCCCCTTCTCCAGTACGAGTACTATGCAAGCATTCAGCGTGATTACGAAAACCGTAATGACTTTGAAGGCCTGAGAGAGCACCAGCGAACCCAGCTGTCTGACCCTCATAGTAACCTTAGTGAGCAGAAGATTGAGTCCCAGATGGCTCTCAGACGCGCATCTAAGTACTCTGTCTTCTTCTTGATCACTACCGATATCCTCGGTCCGTCGAATGCGCCGTATGCGATGATGCAGCTTGGTTTGGTTCCAGGTATCATTCTTTATATTGCCTTTGGTGTCTTCGCCATGATCGGTGGTAAGCTTCTCAACTACGCATTCTGCAAACTGGATTCGGACAACTACCCACTTCGAACCTTCTCGGATCTGGCGGCCAGAATCATTGGCCCCTGGAGCCGTTACTTCGTTGCTGGTTTGCAGTTCATTCAAATGATTTTGAACGTTGGTATCATTTGCTTGACCACAGGCCAAGCGCTTGCGCAGAGCATCAAATCCACAGCTGACGACCCTAAACTGTGTTTCACTGTGCAGATCCTTGTTTGGGCTCTGCTGGGTATGATCGTTGGCCAGATCCGGTCTTTGAAAAGTTTCAGTCACCTTGCAAACAGCGCCGTTTGGATGAACATCGCCGTTTGTATTATCACCATGATCGGTGCAGCCACAGGAGGTCCTAACTACCAAGTTGCTTGGAACTCTTCTCATATCCCTGAAGGCCCTGTAAACGTTTACGCTGTTGCTAGCAACTCGCTTAACGACCGTATTCAAGGAATCGACCAGATGGTGTTCGCCTGGGGTGGTGCTACAATCTTCTGTGAAGTCATGGGAGAGATGGCTCGTCCTCAAGAGTTCACCACCGGTCTTTTGTGCGCTGACAGCTTGATCATGGTAGTGTACCTGTTCTACGGTATTTTTGTTTTCTGCTACCAAGGTCAGTTCACCTACGCTGTTGCCAACCAGGGCATTAACCAATACGGCCTGCTTTTGGCGTCTAATATCCTTAACATCATCTCTGGTATGCTGGCGGCTGTGCTGTACAGCAACGTCGGTCTCAAGGTCTTCTACCAGGGTTTCGGTGTGCCGGATTTGAAGTTCCCGAAACTCGATACTATGAAGGGTGCCATTTGGTGGGCATTTTTAGTAGTCGTTTACTGGGGTATCGCATTCATTATTGGTGCTGCCATTCCCCAAGTCGCCAGTCTGTCCTCATTGGTCGGTGCCGTGTGTATTCTGAATTTCTCATACACGTTGCCAGGTTTGTTCCACTTGGTGCTCACAATGCAGGACGATGCTGGTGTTCTGGATAGGTACGACCCGATCACCGGCGAGGTCGAATTCTACGACAGCTGGAAGCAGACACAGAGATGGAAGCGTGCGATTTTCTCTGGCACCTGGAAGAACCAGTTCATGAAATGGTTCTCTCTTCTGTTCTTCCTCTGCGGTTTGACGCTTTGCGGCCTGGGTCTGTATGGTGCCATCCAGAGCTTGATTGATGCCTACAGCGACAACATTGCCAGCTCGTTCTCTTGCAACCCTTCAATTTAACCCATCCTAATCTATAGTACTTAACGACCCATATGAAATACGAGTAATTCTCTCACAGATGTATACTGCTGATGGTGCGCAGTGCGCACTTGCTTTCTTTTAAATGACTCACACGTGAGCACGCATGCAGGGAAGGAGGGGGCAGCTGTTGTGTAAGCGTTAGTGTGGCTAATGTGGCTAATTGTGATTTAATTAGCGATTCATGTACGACCAGATCGTGACCAAACACGATTAAAGGCCACTGAATAGAACTAATTGACAACACGAGCAACTTGTAACAAACAAATAACGTTTGTTGAGAGGTTTGATACCTATTGGGGAGGAAGAGAGGACGCTATTCAACTCTAATCAGCAGATCATAGATGCAAGACACGGGGAGGTGATGCATCTCTGTAGTGCTAAATCAAGCGAAGCTAATGCATGATTTAGTCCATTTCGAGTAGAGTGCACCCATAAAAATAGTTGGGGCGCGTGACAAATTAATTGACTATTTTTACCCATCATAGTTCTAACTCATAAAAGCGTGTATAATAAAAGCAAGTAAGAAGCAACTCAAAAGCAATAGCAAAGGGAATAAACACATATTCCAATATCTTATTGAACCGTACAACTCTATCGTCAAAAACGACGTACTTCACCGTACTAAACTCCGATGTCGGAAAGAAAGAGAGGCCCACATGTTGATAAGATTAATAGGCAGACAGATAACATGATGCAGGAACGGCTTAGCTTCCGGAAGAGAATGCGTGTAAAACAAGATCTAGAATCTACGTCTAGCAATTATTATTGAATTTTATGTTAAAATATTAGCCAGTTCTATTCTATGGTCCCCTTTTTTCGAAAGATTAAGAACACTCCAGTCAAAATATCTCTTACGCTACCCGTCGGCTATCTTCAACCTATACGTAAAAACTACCACACCGCGCAGTATATGCAATTACAAATGCGTCTGGAAGGTGCCGATTATCATTAATTTCTCAAAAGGAGGTGTGAATAAGCGAGCTTGACGTCAGAAACCCTATAGAACCCCGCAATAATCAATAACGCGGTAGCACGCATATATAAGAATACTGAATCGTCCACTGTAAACTGGTTGACAAGAAAACAGTATCCCAAAAAACAGTATTCAAAAATGCCGACTACAGTTAACGCGTACGGAATTCAGAAAGAGGGTGACCGCATCGAGCCGATGCGTATCAAGCGCAGAGATGTGTTACCTACTGACGTACGGATTGAGATCAAATGGACAGGTATCTGCGGGTCAGACCTCCACATTGGTCGTAATGACTGGAAGAGAACACTGTATCCTTGTGTTCCCGGTCACGAGATCATTGGCATTGCCACTGAAGTCGGTGACAAGTGTACTAAAATCAAAAAGGGCGACTACGTTGCCGTTGGCTGTATTGTAGGATGCTGCCGGAAGTGTGTTGAGTGCAAAGAAGACCACGAGCAGTGCTGTCTGGTTGGACGTGTCTCTACATACGGCTCTCCTGACGAGGTTCTGAAGGACCAGCCTACCTTCGGCGGTTACTCGGAACAGATGATCGTTGACGAGCATTTCGCTATCAAGGTCCCTAAATCCTTGAGCGATGACCCTGAAAAAATTAAGGCCGCTGCTCCTATTGCATGCGCCGGAATCACTACTTGGATTCCTCTCAAGGCCTTCGAGGCTGGTCCCGGTAAAAAGGTCGCTGTTGCTGGTCTTGGTGGTCTTGGACATATGGCTATCAAGCTTGCTAAAGGTTTGGGCGCCGAGGTCACTTTGATTTCTCGTAACCACAACAAGGATGACATTGCCAAGGAGCTTGGAGCCACCAACGTCATCTCGTCTAGTGATCCTAAGGAGATGGAAGCGGCCAACAAGACTTTCGATCTTTTGATCGACACGATTTCTGCCGAACACGATGTCAACATCTACCTGCAGCTGGTCCGCCCTTATCATACGATGGTCGTTGTGGGCCACATCGGACCGTTGGTGAAGAATCCTTTCGACACCATTAATATCATCTACGGCAACAAAATGCTCGCCGGTTCAGTCATTGGTGGTATCAAGGATACGCAGGACCTCTTTGACTTCTGCGGTGAGAAGGGCATTGTGCCGAATGTCGAGATCGTTAAAATGAAGGATATCAACGAGGTTTGGGACCGTCTTGACAGAAGCGACGTCAAGTTCCGCTTCGTTATTGATATCGACGAGATGAGAAACAGCGCTAAGTAATCGTATAGTTCAATATGTTATACTCTCTCTCTTTACTGCATAAGACTGCATAAGACTGCTTCAACTTCTGGCATAGTCATAGTTTAATAACGCATTATAATGTTGATACAGACTCACTGATCGATTAGATATTACCGCGCGTCTTAGCCGAGAGACGGTGTAATTAACGCGTCCAAGCGTGGGAAAAGGGTACCTCGCGTATCGATTGAGAAAGAGGATATAGGAAGACAAGCAAATGCAAAATGGGTAATGATATAAGCATAGAAACATGATAGATGATATTATTCAGAGAATACTAATTTAGAAAAGACCGCTAGCAGCATCTTCAACGTAGTCAATGGCCTTGCCAAGATTACCAGTAAGAAGCTCGCCAATCCTTTCGAGAGCGCCCTTATGGTGCTCATCTTCGTCAGGGATGTAGGAGTCCCAGAACTTAGAAAGGTCGCCGTCACCGCCGTTGAATGCAAGGACGTTAGGAGACTGGGCGTCAAGGTCGGAAATCGAGCCAACGGTACCGAAGGCGACCAAGTGCTTCTTCAATTCCTCAGTAGTAACTGCACCTCTGACAGCAAATTCAGAATCAGTAGAGGGCTGCAAGGAAACGAAGTACGTGAGAAGACCGGCAACGTGAGGAGAGGCCATAGAGGTACCAGACATTATAGCGGAGGAGCTGGGGGTATCGGTTCCTACACTGAGGATATTCACGCCAGGAGCGAAGATATCGACGCAAGATCCCCAGTTGGAGAAGTAGGCGCGGGCATCGCCGACATTGGTAGCACCGACAGTGACAGGACCCTTGGCGCCAGCAGGCGAGACATTGCAGGCATCCTGGTTCTCGTTACCAGCAGCAACGGCGAAGTGGACACCAGCACGAGTAGCGGCGTTGATAGCGATATCCAAAGAGGGACTCTTGCCACCACCAAGGGACATGTTAGCAGTAGAACCCTTGTGCTTGGAATTGGTCTTCTGCTCTTCGTTATGAGAAGCAACAACGTATTCAACACCACCAATGACGTCACTCATAGTACCGCTACCATCAGATCCGAGGACCTTAACGGCAACAAGTCTGGCGTTCTTGGCAATACCGTAACGGTTACCGGCAATGGTACCGGCACAGTGACTACCGTGACCGTGAGCATCCTCGTCGACGTCTCCAACGGGCATGGTCTTGCCCCAGACAGCACGTCCACCGAAGTCTTCGTGCTCAACGTAGATACCGGTATCAACGACGTAAGCAGTCACGTCCTTTCCACCATCAGAGTCGTAAACGTACTTGTTGTAAGTACTGAGACCGAGTCTCTCGCGGTGAGAAACTCTGGCCAGACCCCAAGGAGCCTGGTCTTCTTCCTTGCCGTTCATGGTGTGGACAATAGAGTCCTGCTCAATGAAGGCAATATGCGGCAATTCAAGAAGAAGCTCAGCGACGCCAGGGAGGAGGTCGACGCTGAAACCACGGAAAGCGTTGCTGCCGAAGTCGTAGGTTCTCTTGAGCGTGAACTTGACATCCTGGGCGAGGAGAGGGTGATCGCTGGAACTAGCAGCGACATTGGCAGACATCTCATTGAGAGAAGTCAGAATGGATTCAAGGGCATCAGCGGGGGCATCAGAGTTGAGGACAACAATGTAGGAGTCAGGAATCACGTTCTCGACATCAGAGGGTCTGAAAATCTCTTTAGGGACAAATTCAGGAGCCTCGTCGTCATGGGCGATATCCTTGGTCTCCTTCTCGGCGGGGTCGTGAGGCTCCTCATCATCAGAACCATCAGAGTCATGATCCTTGTCGTCATCCTTTCCGTGGTGCTTGCCGTGCTTGCCATGGTGCTTTCCGTGGTGCTTGCCATGGTGCTTGCCATGCTTCTTGTGCTCCTTGCTATGCAATTTCTTGTGTTTCTTGTCGCGAGCCATCATACCGTGGCAACCAGGACCTTTAGGACCAGGGCCCTTAGGAAGCTGCTCGGCAACGTAGGCCTGAACGCGGTCGCTGTTGGACTCCGGAGAGGCTCCAGCAGGAGCGTCTACAACGAAGCCAGTATCATCACCATGGGGAATATAGAGGGCGGATGCAACGCCAACGAGCGAAGCACCCAACAAAAGAACAGGTTTAACCATTGGTTAGGGAAGACAAGGTTGTGGCGCTGGCTTAAATAGGAATCTGGTCATGCAAGGATCACGGGGTATATGCTATTACTTATCGAGCTGCATACAGATTAGGGTAAGTGGAGCAAGATAAGCTCTAACCATACGTCCTTTATCAGGACTCGAATTAATAAATAGACCAATTGCTCCAAAGATATGAGGGCAATTGGTAATATTATAAAACAGAATGAGCCTCAGCAAGTTTTATCAACCCGTTTTCTGATCGCCGCAGTACACAGGGCAAGGGGGGCTTTACGCCACCAAAATAGGTGGGTTACGGACCTCACCTGTATATCACATATTCTTTTATTAAACCTAACTTATCGAACCCAACGAGATAATAGCGTCCAGACATGGCTGTGATTGCATTTGTTATTAGTACTTTTAGTTCGCAAGTATGATCATTTATAGTAAATAATGCTATTCAATGGCAAGTAAATATCGATAACAAGAACGTCATCTTACATTTCTGTTGAATTGAGAACCAATTGATGCTAATCACTGGTTCCAGACGCCATGAGCAACCTCACAGTTCTTTTTTTTGTAAACAACAACACACGGCAGTTCTGCGAGGTAATCGTACCAGATGCTTACATCATGCATACATGTACGTACATATACGTACGTACATATTGTGAGGTTTGACCTTGGGTGGGCTGTGTAATCATGTCACGCACGTACGTGCCATACCGTACCCCGCCGTGGTATGCCATGCCACACTTCACCACACTTAGAACTTCGATAAATAAATAGGCATGGTCTAACACAATTACGTTTGAAATTGAAATCCGACAATTCAGCAATACAATTGGTCAGTCCGACTTCAAAAAATTAATATTTATCGCGATCGCGCTAGCCTCTTTTGACCAGTCTACCTATCCAGCTTGAACCCCCGTTGCTTTGATTATGTGGACCTCTGCAAGGCAAGCAGAGTGAGTAAGTCACGATAGCGTGCGTTCGCGTGCGTGGGTAAGTGCAGTGTGGTAAGTGATGAGTGTCAATGTCAAGCGTAGGGCGGAAAGGATATGTCAGACTTACACGCAACACCACACAGACAACCCACGAGATGAATGCTAGAGGCTAAAAAAGAAAAAGCCATAGAAGCAAGCAAATGTTTTTGTAAATTATTCAGTTCGGGATTATTATTTCCTAAATTGAATAAGGAGGCATCTTTGTAGGGCCCCACTGATCATTTCCTTAGTAATCCATCTTCGGATTCTGTTCACACGACATGTCTCTCTCTCCAAGAGGCTTTGTAGTCGCCCATCAACGCGTCAATATCGATGTAGACATTCGAAAAAAGACGTTTACAGGGACAACGGAACTTACTATTGTTCCTACCCGTCTCGATCTGTCGCACATTGTTCTGGATGCACGGCGGCTGACGCTTGACAAATGCTACATTAACGGCATAGAAACCGAGTTCACGCACTTCGATCTTCTTTCAGACCCGCCTACATCGCCGCACTCGTGGAACGTTCATCAGCATACTCTGTACCGCCAGAAACTGCTTCCATTATTAAAAGAAAACGGTGAAGGGCCCGGAGAGCTGGTTATTGAGATCCCCAGCAGTGTTGAGGTGAAGGAACCAACAGAAAGAACGTTTATTGCGTCGCATTCGACGAAAGAAAAAACATACGAACCGCTGACATTACGAATAAACTACCACCTGAATTCCGATGTCAATGAAGGGCTTCATTTCGTCGACCCCGACGGCAAGGAGCCGCACGTATATACGACCCACACGCCAATTGGCCAAGCCACATCGTGCTGGCTTCCGTGTATTGACGGGTTATGGTCTTTATCGACTTGGCAAATAGAGTTCAACATCCCGCGGCTGCTGGACGAAACCGACGAAGAAAGCGAGATCTACGCGGCTTGCTATAACGTCGTTCCCACCGAGGTAAACGTCTCGTCAAAAAATAACCAAAAACGGGTGAAATTCGACATTTTCAGCCCGGTTTCTTCTCAGCATGTAGGCTTCGCCGTAGGCCCGTTCAAAATCGTGTCTCTAACCGGAAGCCCCGAGGAAAAACATTTAACTGAAAAGCCTGATTTCCCCGAAGCCCCAAGGTCGATGAATTTCAACCAGGCCGAGACGCAATGGCTGCATATTGTCGCGTTCGCGCTTCCTAGTAAAGTGGACATGGTCATGCATACATGCCGCACGATCCCGTCAGCCATGCAGTTCTTTCTTCATAATTTCGGGTCGTTTCCATACGATGCGTACTCGCTGGTCTTTGTGTCGGATCTGCCGTCGATGAGTAAATCCACAATCGACGCATGCGCGTTAACGATATTCAGCGACGATCTGCTGTTCTCGCCGTTTGTGATCGAGCCGCTTTTCGACGAATGCGATGTTTTCGTTCGAGGCGTTGCTGCGCAGTGGTCTGGCGTCAGTATCGTGCCGCAGAAATGGACGGATTTATGGGTTACTGAAGGCATAGCTCTGTTCATGTCCGGTTTGTTTGTGCGCAGAATCATGGGAAACAACGAGTACAGATTCCGAATGCGGAGAGCCAACGACGAGCTGTGTAAAGAGGATATCGGCCGCCCGCCAATCGGCAAGCCGCGTCTCCGGTTCCCGGTGTCTATTATGGACCTGGCGTTTATTAGACTGAAAGCGCCGCTGGTCATGTATATCCTCGACAGAAGAATGACGAAAACCGACAGGAGTTTAGGGATCACGCGTGTAGTGACGAAACTGTTTCTCCAGTCGATGTCAGGAGACCTGCGCTCGCAATTGAGTTCAGGCCATTTCATTAGACAGTGCGAGAAAGTAGCCCATCATCGCCTCACTAGGTTCTTCGACGAGTGGGTTTTCTCGTCAGGGTACCCTATTCTCCGGGTCACACAAAGATTCAACAAGAAACGGATGTTTGTGGAAATGGGTATTGCGCAAGTCCATAGCCGCGAGCTGCCGAAAACCGTTCTTACAAACGAATCGTTTCTAGACAGGGCAGTCACCCACTTGAATATGGAAAAAGCCAATCTTCCTCAACCCGGCGGTGCTGGAGGTCAAGGAGGCCAAGGAGGCCAAGGAAGTGTTGGACTCGGTCAAGGAGCTAGCAGCATGCCGTCGCAAGCACCCGCTAATGGCGACAAGAGCTCGTCCGATCCGACTACAATCCCGCCCGAGTTTCTTCCCAAAAGCAATTTCAGCGGCCCAATGACGATCCGGATCCATGAAGCCGACGGCACTCCGTACGAGCATGTTGTGGATATCCGAGACCAGTTCACGAAACTGGATATCCAGTACAACACGAAGTACAAGCGGTTGAAACGGAACCAGAAGTTCAGGAGAAACGCTGGCTCGGCCGAGGATAAACTGATCAACTGTTTAGGCGATATTCTGATGTCGGACACCGAAGTGAAGCAATGGCAGCTTATTGACTGGGGAGACGCTGACGAAGACGAAGGTATGTTCAATGAGGCTTTTGAATGGCTGCGTGTAGACGCGGACTTCCAGTGGCTAGGGAAATTCTTTGTAGGCCAGCCTGACTATATGTACGCATCGCAGCTGCAACAGGATAGAGACGTTGTTGCGCAGTACGATGCAGTCAAGTACTACACGCGACAGCAGCCCAATCCCATCTACGCTTCAATTCTCACTAGAACGTTGATGGACACTCGGTACTACTACGGCGTGCGTATAGCAGCAGCTTACGGGTTGGCGAGCCTTGCCGTCCCGCAATTAAACTACGCCGGCCAGAGACTGTTGCTGAGAGTGTTTAGAGAACTCTACTGTTTCAACAAATCCGCACTGCCTCGGGCTAACGATTTCTCGAATTTCGCCGACTACTTTGTCCAGAAGGAGATCCCTAAAGCCCTTAGTTCTATAAGGAATTCGGCTACTGGGCACTGTCCGTACGAGATCTGTGTTTTCCTGCTTGATTTGATCAGGTACAACGAGAACAGCGAGAACCAGTTCAGCGACTGCTACTATTTGGCTAATTTGATTGAAAGCGTTACTAACACTTTGAGGGTTATTGACACTACTACTGGCGAGTTCCAAGTATTCAGCGAGCCTGATCCCGATATTTGGGAGAACATGCGGTCTAAAAAGTTCGTTACTGACGTTATTGCCGAGATCGATAAACTGCAAAGACTCGACAGATGGCTGCCGTCCCGGCACAGGATCGTTACGGTAAAGGCTTTGGAAATGGACAGTTTGTTAGTAGCTGCTGGTTACGGCGTTCCTAGAATGGATAAACTGCTGCTAGCAACCAGACCCGACGAGTACTACCATGTCCGGTTAATGGCCATGAAGCTCGTGCTTATGCTGGGAGGGTACACTAACCCGAATGTGACTTCGTACATCTTCGATTTGCTTGTAAACGACCCGTCGCTTATTATCAGGAACGGCGCCCTGCATTCGCTAACTAACCTTATTGGCAACATCGGCGTCCACGGCGACAAAAACGATCCTCAACGCAACTCGCGGCCGCAGTTACTGGCGCGGCAGGCTATTGGGACTGCGATCACGCTGTTAAGAACGAATTGCCAGCAGAACAAAGCCCTTTCCGAGGGTCTTTGGAACTGTTTACTCAACCCAAGAACTGGGTCGCTAACAAGGAGGTACTTACTAGAGATCTGCCAGGTCCTTTACGAGGCCGAAGGCAGGTTTATCGCTGTTATGAAGACCCCGAACCTTTATAAACTGAGCATGAAGCGGCGGAAAGACTTCTTCATGGTCGCGAAGTACCGCAGCGTTCTTCGGAAAAAGAAAGAAGAGCCTCAACCCGAGCCGCCTAAACTGAAACTGCGGCTCGGCAAGAGGTAGTATAACTAACCTAATAACCATTAAAACTAATGCAATGTACTAATGCAATGTACTAATACAACAAACTAATTGTACCAATACATACAACCAATACAACCAATACGGATGGGTAGTATGAAAAAAAAACGTGTACAGTAAAGAGTAAAGAAATGTAGAAAGTGGATGCGGGCGTCACCCTCGCAATGTTTTTAAGAGACTGTAGATGCAAGTAGTTGTTCACGAGAAGTAGACCCATCCGCATGCACCCGTCACTATCAAGGAAACGCCGCCCCACCACACGGTGTCGTAGACCCACGACTGTCTGTGGTCGCGTGTGGCGCTGGTCTTCCCCTTGTTCACCAACGACCGGCGAATGCGTTGTCTAACGTCTTGGTTTACGGCGCGTTTCGAGCTCGAGCTTGAGCTCGAGAAATTAGCGACCTGCTCTTTAGTCCCTGGGTTCATTGTGACTGTAGGCAGCATCTGCGGCGGTCTGTACACCAAGTACATCGGCGCCATGGGCGTGCCGTCGAACTCGTACAGATCGAGTCTGTATCTACCGTAATAGAGATCGATCCAGACCTGGAATTTCGAGAACGTCAGAGTCTGCTCGTACTGGACATACGAGCTCGTGTTCGATTTACACGGCTCGCTCACTAACTGTCTTCCGTCGTCCTCGAACGGCGTGAGGTACAGCTTGCTCTTAGTGATGTTGTAGGTGCCGTGCTGGAACGTCAGCGCGGCCGTCGCGCATTTAGGGTCCTTCGGGTTTGAAGTCACTTGGTACATAGCGATTTCGAAGTACCCATCAGTAGTGAAACTCACAGAAATACCAGGCAATGCAGGCTCGATCAGAAGCTCGTCTACGGGGTCGTAGAAATCAGGGCCAGTGAGCACAGTCATCGACTTCGAGGACCAGGTGCCCTCTAAATGCTCGGCATCCGTCCACGGACCGTCGATGATGGGAGGAACGGCCACCGTCGGGCCGTCTACATAGACGGTTGTGAATTGCGTGGCGGCAGTGGTGTCGGGGTTGTTTCCACCGGCCGCGCCGCCCAGCGCGACCTGCGCGTCAGCAATTCGGGCGTATAGAGCCAGAAATCCCGTCAAAAACGCAGCTGAATAACCCATATAAACGCGTCAAACTCTTCTTTAGAGGTTTTTCTGGTTTACTCTCTATATGAATATCAGAGGGCTAGGGTAAACACTATACTCTCAGCCTCATACCCCAGCATTATGATCCTATCACTGCGTCCACGTACAAGCCATATACTGCAATGCATGATTTATACTGTAATGTGCGCACACCATGTAAGATTACATGCACCATGCCAAACACATTCTCCAATACATGCCTAGCAGGGGGGCAAGAAGTACATAAAGGCGACTGTTGGGACAGTCAATTGCACTCATATATTATTTATATTATTTAAGAGAGTATATGCTAGTTTGTACAAGTGTAATATATTCTCTTTGAACCGAGGAATGAGGCTGATGGCTGGGACTTAATTCGGAATAATCGGTTATGCGTTGCATCGCTGTAGGTATATGCAGCGCTTAGACCTGTGTGATGTCAGGGAAAGGGTGGGCATCGGTACCACCGGTGCATGTGGCTCACTATTCGGAATCAACTTGGAATCAATTTGGAAATTCTTTAAAAATTGTTGGAAATTGTTGGAAATTAAAAGTTGTTCGTATAAGTATAGTAGGGAGTGTTAATAAAGTTAAATAAATACGCCATCATACTCTGAACCGATGCCTAGGAGGGTTCAAAGGAGTTGCTGGCGGAGATTGGGAGAGGGTATCAAGGGCGCCTAACGAGCAGGCTGGATCGACTGAGTTCGACGAACAAAGCGATGTGACCGAGCTTAATGATGTCAACGAAGTTAACGAATGTATTGTGAAAGGAGAGTTAGCCGGGTCCTCTTTAAAGCTTCTGTACTGCGCGCTATTAGGGGGAGTAAGGTCGGACACAGAGCTGTAGTGGCTGTCACAACTGGGGTTGCTGTTGTGATTCGAGTTGGGCATTAGATTATCCGAAGAGGACTGGTACATGTAGTTTTTGTTCGACGCCTCGCGTGCCGATAACGGAGGTGTGATAGGAACGCCGACCGTAGACGGGGTATTGGTGCTGGCAAGAATCGCGTTCTTGGCTTTGGCGGCAGCAGTGGCTTTGGCAATAGCCTCCTCTTGGGCCTGGCGCTGGCGTCTGAGCACCCATTCGTCAACAACGCGAGTGACAGAGACGCGGTCGTCGGACTTGTACTTCTCCAACACAGCTCTAGGAGGAGTGAGGATGAAATCAGCGAGAGTAGGGATCCATTGCTGGTATACCTCCTCCATCGCCGCGGGAGAGGCGTATTTACTGAAATCGAGTTCCTGGTCGATGCCAAGGAGATGCGTGCTTAAAAGATGGATCGCAATAGAGATGGTGAGCGGGTCTTTGCCTACGAACACATTGTGGTAAAGAGTGATTTCAGCAATGTAGCTGGACATGGAATGCAGAAGAGGGTTAGTGGTGCCTTCACTAAGGAAGACCTGTATAAAGCTGTCAACGCCGCAGTGGAAAATCGACCAGTCTAGGGTGTTGAGAATATGGCTCTCCATCATTACAAACATCTTCTCGGGGTAGTAGTCGTTCGTCATGTGCTTAAGCATAGCAAGGGTCGGGACAACGCTTTTCTTGTCCTCGTATTTAGAAGCTATCCAAAGAGCAGTGCACCCAACGAGATGGAAATGCTTTTGGTACACAATGCGGCGAGTGCAGTACCTATTGAGAATGCTGATGGCCAGGAACAGCGTCTGCGGCTTCATGCGAAGTTTGTAGTGGAGCTCCACTAACCCGTCAACAAGAAAGGGCCACATCTTCCAGTTGATTTCAGGCTGCTGGTTGATCATTGCTGCGTCGGGTCTAGTCTCGCGGTCAACCTCGATGAGATGCTGGAGAATAGACTCGCGGTATTCGTCGGAAACTTGTTTAGAAAGAATGGCGTCGGTGGACATGGTATTAGAGTTGGTGGTGGTGGTAGATTGTAACATTTTTGGGATTTAGTTTGGAATGATTTGAATGTCTTTAAGAGTGTCTGGTGAATGTCTTTAAGAGTGTCTTTGAAAGTGTCTTTGAGAGTGTTTTTAGGATCGTCTTTGAGAGTGTCTTGGGTGGGTGTAGATGTCCTTGGGTATGAGGGTCTGGAGAGGTCCTTTGTTTTGAAGAGAGGATTTATTTAATTATTGTCAACGAGAGTGAATGTAGACCAACGACAACGATGTTATTGCTCTGGCAACCAATGAAATTCTGCAACTAAAGATGGTGGTGAAGTTTCCTTGAGATCTGCGCAGATACTGCCGCACGTATATATATGACAAGAACTTACACCCTTATAGCGGTACCCTGCAGACAATCATCTCCTGCGGAGTTCTCCTAACCAGATGCAAGGAGACTCGCGTTTAATGAAGTGCAGAACCCTCGACCCTTACCACAATTAACACTCTCAAGCTGTAGTTGGCGTTGTTTGGATGGTTCGCCTTACCCTAAGTGTGCATGAGTTAAACGCGTTCGTGTTTACATTCAATCTACCCATAAGCTAGGGAGATCAAGACATATGCCCTGGTAATGCACAAGCCATCCGATCATGGAACCGGTGCTTAACGAAATTTCTGAAGACTAAAATTTTAAATATATATACATACTAGTGTTTGTAGACTACAGGCGCGTTTTCGTGATGCTCACTGTTTACTGGCTTCATATATAGGCCAGGGATTTTACGAAAACGGATAGATTTTTGGAAACCCTTTTGTATACTAAGCAAACAAATGTATAAATGCAATCCCATATTGAAATTCCACACGTGATCCAATATATTTACACATTCCAGCTAAATTCGTGTTACGTGGTAATCAATATGTATTAATCCCGTGCCCACTATATATGATAGTGACCATTTGTCATCAAACGGGTCCATTCTACGCGTCAAAAAGAGATATGCGCACTTACCCTTGATTACAACGTGGAATCATTTAAATATTCCTGCGGTACCTGGACCAATTCCAGAGGAAGAAAAGAAAAAACAGGATCGCGCTAATATAAACCCAAGTTTAATCGGATCAAACATCAGGTATTTTTTCCATATCTGAGACTGAAACTTGACAATTCCGAGTACAATTTTTGAGAGTATCCCAATTGGGAGGGCACGCATGTCTTAGCAGTATTACTTATTTGAGGCAGTTACTTTTACTTACTTGTAGTTGCAGGTAGTTACTTGTAGTTACTTGTAGTTACTTGTAGTTACTTGTAGTTACTTGTAGTGTAATTATTGTGCAACTCACGTTAACTCGACATATTAAACTCTTTTGTTCCCTGGGGGTTATTTATCGGGGGGTAATATCCACTACCTATATGCGGCCGGAACGCTGCGCACATCTTTACACATCTGACCTAAAATAGCCTGTCGGTATTTCGTGCATATTGGAAAGCCCACTTCCACATTTCTGCGTGGGGTAAATATAGAAATAAATAACGAGACCGTGTTTTGCTCAACATCAACAAACCAGAAAACAAAAGTAAAACGTAAAGAGCGATGATTCTTTTAAAAAAAAAAACAATTAAAAAGATGAAACCAATTACCCAGCAGGTAAATACCAAAGTCAACAACAGATCAACATAAAGTTAATAACAAACATTTAGAGGAATTAACAGGAGTTCGAAGAGGTTCGAAGGAGTTGAGTGGTAAGGATTGATACTTGCTACATTTACATATTATATACTACACTGCATGCTCATGCAGAGACGAATTAATCTCTTAGTTTGAGCGGGATTTAGATTTCTTTTGCGCCACATACTCTCTTTTGGCGTAGAGGTCCAAGTTGTCTCCGAAAACACGGAAATGACCGAGTCGGCAAATCTCTTTGCCAATGGCGTCAATACTGAGCAGTGATTTGTTCATTGGTTGGCTAGCAACCTTAACTGTTGCGAGGTACCACCAACTGGCGCAGGATGTATTCCAAATGTATTTGGTAAGCGTAGACGGTAACGGTGACGCTGCATATTGAGGGGTGTACTTTATTACTGACGCAAAGACGTTACCCTTTACCGAACTAATGTCCTTGTAGTCTAGGTTTTTAAGGGTGAGAAGACCCCGCCCGTTGCTGGTAGTCCCTTCAACAAAAACGACCACAACGGCGCCAGTGGCTTCTGCATGCTCCGCAATCTTAGCTAATGACCTGCGGTTCGCGTACTTGTCCTTGAGGCTCAATGCATGCATCATTGCCTTGCCAGCGCTGCGCTCCTCGAACTGGCCGTCTTTAGTGGGGAACGCGAATATGGTTTTGCGGAAACTCCTGTAGACGAACGCGTCTAAAGGCGAAACGAAGTTCGAAAGGACGATGTCGCCAGGCTTGGCCTTGACAATTGAGCTTTGACGCACCGAGGCCTTGTGCTCGCCTTCGTGCGTCAATTTGACGTTGAAGATACGTAATGGAATAAGGAGAATCCACGTCATTGCCCACTCGGTAGCCACCTCCGGCAGTATTTTTTCCAGCACGCAGAAATAAAACCACAGGCAAATGATGGCCAGCGGAGTGGTCACAATGCTGTACGTGACCAGCAGCGCGTTGACAAACGCGCCAGATCTAGACGACCTCCTCAACACGGGGTTGAACGGTGGGATACCAGTAGCCTCGTCCCTGAACTTTGAGTACTTCTCCATACGAACTGCGGACTAGTAAACAATGCCGAAACTGGTAGTGTTTGCAATGTTGAGTTGATTTCACCAACCGGGTTGACTAATAAATTATGTTGGAGCACTTGTTGACCGTTGGTTGGAGATAGTACTCATACCTTACTATACATTACTATACTATACGTTACTATACGTTATTCATTGCACTTGGTTGTAATTGTTATTTGTGGCATTCTGCTGCATCTTGTGGTATGCAGTGTCTACCGTCGCGAATTAGTTCATTGTTTATATGGTATGTGTGTTATGTGTGTTATGGGTATTTGGTATGGGGTAAACGGTAAACAGTATATGGATAAGGATAAGTATACGTGGTACATATAGACACTTGATACGGTTAGCATATTTACAAGCCTTACTTACTGTACTCACTGTACTTACTGTACTTACTGTATGTAGTCTGCCCTCTATTGTTAGTTTGACTTTGATTCAAGGGGTAGGAAATGGAAAGGGGGAATCATGTCAGGGTATGTGTATGTATGCAATTGAGGATTCACGCTTAACGGTCAAAGTCTCACTTGGTGCACTAATTAAGTAATATAAGACTGTTTTTCATAGCATAGAAGGGATGGTTAGCCCTTTCTGAATTCGAATACTCATAGACATACCTCTACTCCTGCATTACTGTAAGCGGAAAGATCAATTGGCATAGATCCGATTCTATCGTTTGATGCGAGAGATCAGTAGAGACATAAGATTAGCGAGTAGCGCTATATAAGTATCCACAATGCCACCATAATGCCACCATAATGCCACCATAATGCCACCAATTAGTTAGTTGGCATCCAGTTGGCATCCAGTTGGCAGCCAGTGCGGTTGTGTAGAACACAGTGAGCGGTGACTGCAGAGGTATAGATAGAAAGAGACTTAAACCCATAGATCATACCTTAGTATTTCTACACATGTTTGTATTAGTATGAATTCGTCAAAGTTAATTACAGTAGTAGTCAATTAGTTGTTTAAGTGTTAGTTAGTGGAGTGGTTAATTAGTTGGTTAGTTGGTTAGTTGGTTAAGTGTTGGTTAGGTTAATGAGTTGGGTGTGGAGTATCATTATCAGCTTCTGATTACCAATCATTATTTACTCGTTAACGGTGATTTTGTGGTTTGCAATTAACACCTCTAAATGAGCGGCTCTCCCGGAGAAATCGTGTCTGATATGACGCCTATAAGTGGGGTAAGGCCGAATGTAATAATACCCCAATTGCTGAAAGACTCTTCGCGAGTGGACGTCGAGCTTTTAATGAGCGAGTTCCGCGAAGAGCTCGGACCGTTGAAATGGGAGGAATACCGCACCTCGCTCTCGCGGTTTCTTATGGGTAAACTCAGCAGGGCCGAGCTCGTGCTCGCACTTAAAGACACGACCGGGTTGAAAGGGGCAGGCATGCGCAACCACAACACGTTTGTGCAGTCGTTACTGGCAAACAGCTACCGGGAACTGCCGCCAGGAACCGAGTCCAATCTCGCGAAATGGAACACGGACTCGAAACTGAAGTCCAAGTCGCACGGCGTTGGCAGCGGCAATAACCGGATCTACCAAGACATTCTCTCGCTTCCAGTTAGAGAACGAAGGAGGATCAAGGATATAACCAAAGAGACATTGGCGTATATGAAACAACCGCTGCTCAAACCGCTTCTTCCTACGCTGATCGAAACGCGCCGGAAACTCCTCCCGCATATCCCGCAGGACACGAGCCAGCAGCCGGATCCTAGTAACCAGATGCAGACGCTGAAACAGCAGGAACTGAACTCGCCGAACCCGGTAACTAAAGCAATTGCCGCGTCTAAACTGTTGATCGAGTCGAAAAAGGAAATGGACTCGATGCAGCCGCCTCCGCCGCCGCCGTCAACGCTGACAACAGCTTCAGGGATTCTTTATGATCCCGTGCTTAATTTGCATCCCGCACACACGAGCGGGCCGTTGACGTGGAAACAGGATATCGTACAGGCATTCGATGTTCTGCTTGCTTCAGAAAACTACGAACTGAGCGACGACTCGCATTTGGGCCAGAGAATGCTGGGATTGGCTCTGGAAAACGGGCTAGTGCATGGAGTAGGCGTTGGCGCGGTCGATGTTATGCAGATCGGAGTCGAGTCCTACCTCAGACAGATTTTGGAGCAGTTAGTGCAAATGAAACACCGGAAATTCAGCAGCGAAGACCCGCTGACGGCAGAGGATTTGTGCTTGTTTGCCGATACTAGACCCAGCGATATGGGCGAGATCAGCGGGCCTCTTTATAGACTGCGGATGAACTACCTCCAGAACGACGACGACAGCCAGCATTTGAATGAAAAGGAGCCGTGGTTCGAGCCGGGCGTGAGCACAGACGCTGAAGAGGACCCGGCACGGGAACGAGAAGACAGTACTGCTGGCGTCAAACGGTACCCCCCTCTCGACTTCCTCCAGCATCAAGTCCCTACGGCCGCTAACAGAAGGTACACGAAACACCAGCGCGAGATCATTGAACGCGAGATCAAGCAACGGGCGGCTGAAAACAAACAAAACGAGGAGTCTAAAGACGTTCCCAAACTAAAAATCAAGCTCTCGGGCTCAGAATCAAGAGGCCAAAACCAAGGCCAAAACCAAGGCCAAGGCCAGGGCCAGAGCCAGAGCCAGAAAGAGCATCTCGTCAAGCAAGAACAACAAGAGTCGACAGACTCAACAAACGCTGCTGCAGGGTCTGAAGATGCTAACCAAAACGCAGTGCAGTTCCCTGAATTGGCTAAATCCATACCCGAACAACTACACGATCTTCGCAAGAAACAGGAAGAGACTAAAGAGGTATGGACAGACCCTGAGTCTGAAAAGGCGGCTGAATTGAAGTCCGCCGTTTATAAACAGCAATTACAGGGTCTTAGTTTCGTTCGGGAGCTGCTATAACCTGGACTACGCATTCCTACATATATTTGCATAAGCTACATTTAGACTATTACCCACCCATCTATGCTGCAATGCGTAATTACATGGATGCACGCATACTTGTTTCCTTACGTATACATGTACACACTTGTACACGCATGTATACGCATGTATACGCATGTATACGCACATGCATATGCATAGAGAGACGTACGGGTGCACACTTATTAATCTTTTCACAATTTAGGGTATTTTTTCAGCTTTACACAAAACTGTTTTTTTTAAAGCCTCGTTAATTCAATGGCTGTTAAGACGAGACCTGCTAGCAAAGCAGGCAAACCAGTCAAATCGATTCTGAAGAGCAAACCCGTTTCTAAAAAGAGAGCACCTGCCCCCAATTCGTCTTCTGATTCAAGTCTTTCTGATGATTCTGATTCTGAAGGTGTTGAAAAGTCTGTAAACATCGACTCTGATGAAGACTCTGACGCTAATTCTGACGACAGTTCAAATGAGGAGATAGGTTCAAACGCTCAAATGGACTCAGACAGTTTCAGCGACTCGGATTCTGATGTTATGGACTCCGACAACGAAGTTGAGCCGGTGAGAAAAGTTAGAGAGCCTCCATCCAAAGTAAAGCCCGAGCCCAACCACTCTGATTTCGGAAAAGCGCTTAACAGTATTCTGAATTCACGAGTGAAAGCGTATAACGCCGAGAACCCCGTTCTTGTTCGCGACCAACGATCTGCTAAACAGATTATCCAAGATAGAGAAGACGCTAAAGCACGAAAAGCTATTAGGGCCGATAAATTGAAACTCAAGGACAAGGCGAGAGTGAAAGACGTTATTCCTAAAGACCCTGAGCTTGCTGGCGAGAGATTACAGAAGGAGAAGATGCTGCGCAAAGTGGGCCAGCGCGGTGTAGTGCGGCTGCTGAACGCGATTCATAGCGCGCAGTCGGCAGCGGTTAATGGTTTAGAAGACACTGAAGTGAGCAAAGAGAAGTTCCTCGACATGATCCGTATGGGCTGATAAAATAAATATGAAATGTACATGATTCCTATTCAACTGCCTGCCATTCCTATTCAGTTTACTTGCAACTGCCTGCAATTCCTATTCAATTTACTTGCAACTGCCTGTAACTTTCCCGTTTGGTTAATGTGCTTAGCGCTTAGCATGTTTGGTGTGCTTGTATGCTTGTATGCTTGTATGCTTATATTCTTATATTCTTATATGCTTATATGCTTATATTCTTATATGCTTGTATGCCTACCGTTTGGTATTATTAGTACTATTTACAACAAAACTCTATCGTCTATTTAAGTCTAGTTTATTTTTTGAAATCGCTCGCCTGCAGATTCCGCGTCATCGCTGGCAGCGCGACCCGGATCCCGTCAATCGATTTGTCCATTATTAACTGGCATGCAAGCCGCGACGTCTCGGTAAGCCCGAACGCCAGATCGAGCATATCGTTCTCCTCGTCATCGGGTTCAGGCAGCTTGTCGTAGAATTTGGGATCGACAATAACGTGACACGTCGAGCATGCACAGCTGCCTCCGCACGCGCCTTCCATGTCCACGCCATTGGCCTGCGCGATGTCCATTAAGTTGTCCCCGGCTGCCGCCTCGACCGTCTTCTGCTTCCCGTCAGAAGATATATATACGACATGCAGCTCCTCGCCTTTCTTCGGTTTGTGCGCATGCAGAATCGCTGCAGAATTGTGGATATTCCGGTATGAAGGCAGGGCCCGGAATCCCGCGATGTACGAATTGGTCTGGCACCCCGCAGTCAGCACGCGCCTAATTAATTTCGAACTCAGCATTATTTAGTATTTGGGTTTTAAAGTCCGATCTGTACAGAGGTCTTAGCGCGCAGTTTTTTTTGAGGGGGGGGGATGGTGCAGCTGCTAAGATTTCTAAGTAAAAAATGACTGCTTTTCTATATGTGTAATATGAGTACTTGGTACATGGCATATGGTTACATGGTATATGCGTGCAATGTGTATGGTTGTGATGTGTATGACTATCGCATGTGTATGAGTATTTAAAGGGTAATGGGAAATGGGTACCGTGTGCCTGGCAGGTAAGGTTAGATGAGCATACTTGGATGCAGCTATTGGGTAAATGCGAAGCGTGCAGAGATAAGTAATGAGTTGTAGCGGGTACTGCGTAATCTTCAAGCTACTATACGCCAACGCCGCATCTCATTTGTATTACTAACAACAACCGCAACTATTATCAAAGCAGATTTCAATAAGCTTAGCGCAGGCGTGGCTAATCCCTTAGAATCGTATCATGTCGGTGTTTGCAGAGCAGTGGTCGAGTTTAGAATCCGAGCTCCAGTTCGTTCTTGGAGAGCTGCGTAACCAGACTTCTACAAACGATGAACTACTCGAGGAAGGCTACGAATTGCTCGAAAGAATGCGCACTGAGGTCATGAGCCTTCCCACCGCTGATAGAGCCCAGTATAACAGTTTAATCCGCGAGTACCGGGCCGAAATAGACAAAGTCAAGAAATCCATGCTGAACACTGAACGCACAACGCGAAACGAGCTGTTCGGAAACCGCGATTTCGCCGACCCTAGCAGCGACCAGCGCAATCAGCTGCTCAACAACCAGCAAAGACTAGAACAAAGCAGTGACAGGCTTAGAGACGCTCAACGAGTTGGCAACGAGACCGAGTCGATTGGCGCGAGCATTCTAAACGATTTACGAGGACAACGAGAGCAGATTGTGAACTCGAGGAACACTCTGTCGCAGGCGGATTCCTCAATTGACCGTAGTATGCGGACATTAAGAGGAATGGCCCGCAGACTGGCCGCAAACAAGCTTCTTTCCTACGCAATTATTGCCGTTCTCGTCATTCTCATCCTGTTCGTCCTCGCTAGCAAGATTATGTAAACCGTTTGGGTACTGTGACTAATAGACGCGTACACATGCATTATTGCATCTCGTTCATTAATCAAAGACGCCAAGTACTCACCATACATAGGCACACTTACATACTGCATGCGTGCATGCGTACGTACACGTACATACATAGGCTAATTTCCAGCCACCTGATCTGTCTCCACATATATACGTTTAGATCTAGTTAACACTTTTATTTTACGCTCGCAATTCAGGACCACAAAAACTGCTTAACAGCAAGCCCCATATAAGTCAATTCATCCGGGAATTGAAATTGCATGACACTGTGAAGTGAAAGCGAAATTGAAATTGAGTTTCGCCTTATTTTGCCGCCACCATTAATCTAGATTTAGCATTTTATTTACCATGGACAGATTGTTTGTGAACAAATCGAAATCGAAATCGAAATCGAAGAAAAACAAGAAACCGAGTTCTACTGAATACTTTCCTCGGAACGGCGGTTCCGGCACCGGTTCTGTACCTTCCGGGCCGGCTTCTGTAACGGCCTCTGCAACGACTTCCGTAGCCGGTTCAGCATCTGGTTCAGTATCTGGTTCAGTATCTGGTTCAGCAACTCAGTCCAGGAACGGCTCTATAGTCAGTTCCGGCACCACTCCCGCGTCCGAAAAGTTCCCAATCTACGAACCGGCCGAGATCATGAACGACACCGATTTCACCGTTCCCGAAGACGAGTCGCTGCGCAGCGATATCCAGCGGGCGATCCGGCGCGTTGCGATTAGGAACAAGAGTGAAACAGACAGTCTAAGCGACGGCAGGATTAGAATGGAGACTGTTTCAGATACGTCAGAGCCCGTGCTGGATAAACGCATTGACGCGGATCAGTACTACAAAAACTACCCCTTTCATACCGGAGTCGACATGACAAAAGCAAGGGGCACCACTGCAAGCAGCCCTGCCACTCCTGCCTCTCCTGGCAGCAGCGAGAGCAACGCTGGCCATGCTGCCAATCCCGAGCCTGTCTCGGTGTCGCAATCCTCAATTGTGATCAATAAAAACGATATCGTTGCATCGATTATAAACGCCATCAGAGAACTCTCGCGCCGGTCGTTTGTTCTGCTGCCAGTAGACAATATTATGACAAGCTACCCGCAGTCGAAACCCGCAATTCTGTTCATTGAAACATTCTGTTTAATGCTGGCGGCCGATGTACTGGCTAAAGGCGTTCAATTGGTTTGTAAACCGGCCGTCTGGCTTCTGCATCTGATTCTGTACTTCTTTAAATAGATCCCCATTCAGCTTCTTTAATGTACACACTAATCAGCATTCATACAGTGGTTGCCTAACCTGTAAACTTCACCTCATATATTCAATTGAATACAGACATCGTTTCGATCCAATGTTTGATTCAATTAGTTATGATTCTCAGTGTATTACTTCAATTGCTTCACACTTAATGCCTTTGCTCGACTATTGTGGGGTGCTGTATGTGGGCAATATGTGGGGTACAGATCACTAGGCTTAACCATTACATAACCAAACATCGCGAGTTGATGGATTCAGTGCTGCCTGGCGCAATTACGCGTCTGTTGTCGGCCACACAGACTGCAGACCCATGTACACTGGTATGCAATTGCATCAAGGACACGATTATAGTATACGGAACCCAAATTGTGGCTGTAGGGCCTCTAGCGCTCGACGCGTCAATCCACGAAGTCAGTGAAACCATTGCTCTGACTACTGGAAAGCAGATTGTTGTTTACTCTTTGGACTCGAGAGGCGTTTGCAGGGTTTCACAGGTCTTGGATGTGGAGTGCACGAAATTGAGTTTCATTTCACGGTCTTTGCTTGCGGTTTGTGATAAAGCTAATGCCGTTTATGTGTATAACCTTGAAACCGAGAGGATGCAAACTGAAAATTCCAGTACAGCTTTAAACTCTGAGATCAAAAATGTCAGGGGAAAACAGGGTTCTCAGAACACAGATCTGCAGTTCGTCACTAGTGGTGAAAAAACGGTTATTTGGACACTAGTTAAAAACGTGCTTAAACAAACGGAATTGCCAGCAAGCTCGGTTTCGGCATGGTTCATTAACGATCTAGTTGTTTCGAAAACGTGTTTGGATGGCGGCGCTTGGTACATCTGGACAAGCAGTGGCCAGTTAATAGGGTCAGTGGTTAATAACCCAGGGACTATGCTGTTTAAAGGAACCGACACGAAATTCGTGTTCTCGAATGGAGAAAAATGGGTAGAAGGAAGCTCTGAAAACATCAAAGCTCCGAAAACCGAAATCGACTCGGGAAACACCGGCAAAGCAGGAATCAGCGAGTTCGCATCGCCATTAAACACATTCTTCTTCAATACCACTGAAGAGAGTTTGTCTGTGTACCTTTCTAACAAGAATTACGTTTTACAGGGGTTCGATCCGGCATTGAAAACGTTTATAGGTACTGATACCTACACTGTGGTTGGAAACAAACTGTTCACTAAAGATTTCGACTGTGTCAGTGAATTTGAAGATATTTCATTCGCTGCTGAAAACGGAGAGAACAGAATTGCGTTGATTGAAAAAGGAAGCGATGTTATCAAAGTTATAAACTCTGAGAACAGCACTGAGAATACCATTGATGTGCCGTTAACAGGGTTGACAGATGATATTATCGGGTTAAGCTGCTATAAATCCAATTGCTACGTTTACACTAAAACCGGTGTTTTCATTCCTGCTAGAAACACGACTCTTAGCTTCCCGAAGCAGTTGAAATCAGTGGTTTCTAGTTATAAATACGTTGCCGGCGTCTACGGCAGCGATTTATGGATCTACGACCTTGGAAATGTAGGCACAGAGTTCCCTAGAACTCCAGAATATAAAGTCGCTATTCCGCCCCAGACTGAAGCCAAGCTTATTGGCAATTTAGTTCTCTTTTCATCCAAATCCCAGGTCTCAGTCTACGAAATCAACGAAACCGACGCGACAGTGGACCTTTTGAACCAGTTCGATGTGGATGGCGTTATTAGCATCGCATTCAACGGCACGTTATTAGCATTGCTCACTTCAGACCATTTAGAAGTGTTTCTAAAGGTTTCTAAAGTCAGGAACAGTTTCGTTAGACTGCAGTCAATGAGAACCAATACTTTTAATGAGTACTCGCCTTCCCGAGTAGCCTTACAAGGCTTGACTGTGCTGCTAGCAAGCGAAGACAGAGTATGGAAAGCCGAATTGAAAGCTGGCGACATTGCCGAGGAGTTTAATCTGGATATTGAGAGCAGTGGGATTACTGAACTCATTGAAAAGATGCAAACAGTGCCTCCCAACGCGCCCGGAGTTCTTGAATGCTATATTTCCGCGCTTGTGCCGATCAAAGTAGACATGAATTTCGATACTGCCGGTTTGTCTCAGCCTGAAATCGATAAGAGCCGCGAAATCATGCAGTTTATGAACACTGTCGAGCATTTAGACCCCGCAGGAGTAGCCGCACTTTACTTCAAGTCGGTGAAATCATGGAGCTACGCTCAACTCAGTAGAACCCAGCCGGATCTGAAGTATATTGAGGAACAGGAAGCACAGAAAGCCGAGAAATTGCCTCCTTCTGAAACCAACGACCCTACAGTCGAGTCTAAACCAGTATGTGTTCTTCCCTGGCTTCCAGTCAGCGAACTCAGAGCGCAGATCGAGTTAAGGGCTAAAGACCTGTTTGCGCGGACCAGGGACCCGACCGCCGTGTCTTTAGAGTACCTAGCATTGAAAAAGAAGTCGGTGTTGCTAGCGCTTTGGCGTGTAGCCAGTCACCCTGAGAAAACCAAGACGTTGAATTTGTTGAAGAACGATTTCGATAAAGATAAATGGAGAGTCACTGCCCAGAAGAACGCGTATGCGTTAATGAGCAAACGCCGGGCGCTTTACGCTGCAGCGTTCTTTTTGTTAGGAGGCAGAATCACAGACTGTGTACAAATACTGTCAGAACGGCTGCACAATCTGCCGCTAGCAGTCTCTATTGCGCGCGTATTCGACGGCGACAACGGCTCTGGCATGCAGTTCTTAAGAACAAGGATCGAGGGCCGAGTAGGTACCTGGTTCTCGTTCTTCTCGTTATGGATCTCGGGGCAGTGTTTAGACGCTGTTAAAACATTAGCGAAGTCTAATGATATTAGCGCCAATTTACTGGCGTCGCGGTACATGGAATCAGGAGAGACTGAAACCAAATTAAAGAGATTGGGAGTGACTACAAACGAGCTCTTGAACCTACCACTTATTGAAACCGTTTCTAATGCCCCAGTCTACCAATCCCAGCCTTCTAAACCTCAACCTGAATCCAAACCTGAATCCAAACCTGCTGAACAGACCGAAAAAGTCAAACCCAAACCGAAACGGCCTACTGCTTTCGACGCGTTCTTTGCTGAAGACGAGCCTGAACAGAAGAGTGTGCCATTAGAACCGGACATGAGTGCTTTCGACGCGTTCAAACCCGCAGAGAGTACAAACACTAAGAGTACAAACACTAAGAGTGCAAAGAAGGCCGATGTACAATTAGAGCCTAATATGGACGCATTTGCCGCGTTCAATGAACCCACATCTAGGAAGGCGAAAGACCAGACTGAAAAGGCGGAAGAAGTGAAGGCGGGAGACGAAGTGAAGGAAGAAAAAGAAGACAAAGATAAAGATAAAGATGAAGATAAAGATAAAGGAGAAGATGAAGATAAAGGAGAAGAAAAAGAAGAAAAAGGAGAAGAAAGAAAAGGTAAAGATGAGAACAAATCGCTGTTTTCGAAACCAAGAGTTGCCGCGCCTGCCCAGATCCAGCTCGAGCCGGACATGAGCGCGTTCGGGTTCTGATTGTTTAATGTTTAACGTACGTTATTATTTTATTATTTTATTATTTTATTGTTTTTTCAATTGACTGAAATCGAGTTCAGGATGCTGTTGCTTGAAACTGTCGAGCATCTGCTGTTTTTTCTGCTCTTCGCTAGTCTTGTTTTTCTGGTCGAACATCATTTTCTCGACTGTTGCTCGCGTTTCCGCGTCAAGATCGCTTAGTTTGCTCTGCTCGGGTTTTAAAGTCTTGACGTCGATTTTAGGGTCGGTTGTCAGAACATGCGGCCACCATTCAGTCGCTTTCTGCTTGCCAAGGACTATATACAGCTCGTGCTTGTTTTCAATGTACCATGTGCTCTCGTCTTCATGCACAGGCGCGAACAAAGTGCCGTTCACGATTTCAGAGCCGTTTACAGAAACTGATAATTTGAACGGGCCAGCAACGACTTTGATCTGTTTAGGCTGGATCTCGTTTTCAAACGAGATAACAACGGTGACGTCGGCCAGAGTCTGCTCGAAGTTGCGTTCGAATTGTGTCATAACGCCGTATATATAAGTCCGTCAGTCTAAGGGACCCACGCCAAGCAGTGTTAAGTAATGGCAACGCTATATAGTGTGCTATGTAGTATGCTATGTAGTATGCTATGTAGTATACTAAGCGGTGGTATACAACGCTAACTAGCGCCAAATAATGAAAGCAATGCCAACTAACGCTATTTAACGCCAACTAATGCCATCCAATGCTAGCTAACGCTAACCAATACTAACCAATGCCAACTAACGCTATCTAACACGCCAACACTAATAAGTAACACAGTTAACAGGAGTAACACGGGTAACACTAATTAGCGCTGGGTACGAAATAAAACTAACACAGATGACACCAAGTGTCGGAAGCAGAGTACTAAGCACATCCAGTCTTCTCCCAACGAACCCAGCAATCAGAACATGATACAGCGATCTGATGAATGTATAGAATGGATTAAGTGTATTGAATGTATCGGGTATTGAGTAGAATGCCGTATTATACCCCGTTTGCCAGAATTGCATGTTTTCAATATTCTGCATGTGAATACGCAACGCGCATTCTATTTAATTTGTATGTTTAGCTTGTATATTTAGCTTGTACATTTAGTTTGTACATTTAATTTGCAACCTTGTTTTCGAATGTCGACGTATACGTATACACGGCGCTTAGGCACGCTTAGGCGCGCTTAGGCACCGGCAACCCACGGACCCAAATACTGCGCATTACCTACACACGGCCAGAGACACGGGTGTTTAGGCAGGTTAGGCAGGTGTTTAGGCCTGGCGGCGTTTAGGCAAGGCTTGCATTACATAGGCACATATACGCACCCTACACCCCGCCCCACATAACCGGTAAACTCCGTACACGTGATTGAGGTAAGACCGTTACTCGCAGAACGTAGCCCGCATTTGCATGAATGGGTCGAATTTACAAGGCCAAGACGGGGATATGAATCCCGACAAGTCCGGGTACTTTTCGAGAGGCCGCGTTCCGTATACAATGCCCCACTTCTCGACTCCGAATTCGGACCGCATGTCCTATTACGGAGGAAATCAGTACTTGATGAACGCAAGCAGCCAGTACGCGCCCCAAGCACAGCCTCCAATGCCTGACCAAGTAGGTTCTAATGCCCGCATGCAAATGCCCGTTCAGCAGACGACAAGACCTATAGACGAGACAAAAAGACTTGAACTGAATAGCGATATGCCTGCCATGTCTACTATGCCCGCCATGCCTAACATCTCCGGGATGCATCCGTATGCCCAACCTGCATCGAGTATTCCCGTGATGCAGCCAGCGGTCCAGGACTCGAACCCGCCGACCCCTCAACGCGCGTTAATGCCGCAAATGACACGACAGAGCTACCCAGGAAGCCAGATCCCAATTATAAATATCAGCCAGCCGCCATTAGACGCTGTGCCAGGCACCGGTCAGCGCGGTCCCGTCAACGGAAACGGAAACGTTAACGGAAACGTCAATATGCCAGGCGTTCAAGGCGTTCAAGGCGTGCCTGGAGGCGTACAAGTTAATATGCAAAGCAATATGCAAAGCAATATGCAAAACAACATGCAAAACAACATGCAGAATACCATGCCAAACAATATACCGATGCAAAGCAACGTTCCGATGCCCGGAAATTACAGCCCGCAACGCTCGCTTGCACGTGCAGCCTCAGACGGGTCGTCTGGATTATACATCCCGCAGCCCGGACAAGGGTCTATAACCCCTCGAGTTCATAATCAGAAACGGCTGCTGGCGACCAAAGTGCATACCCACACGCCGGCACGCTCGATGCCGCATGTCCGCTACTCGAACCCCAATTCGCATATGCGCAACAGCTCGTTGTCTCGCACTCCCCAGTCCGCCCAGCAGCAGTATAATATGTACGCCTCCTCCAATGCCAACATCCAGGCCAGCATGCAGGCCAATATCCAAGCAAACGCTCAAACAAACGTGCAAACCCACCCCCACTCTACCTATATCCCGCACCTGCGCCCCGCCAACAACGGCTGGCCGGACGCGAACACTTCTATTAAGGAAACCCCGTACAGAAGAGCAAACCCGGACAACGGGTACACTAGCCCCCTTATTGGACTGACAACGTCGCTGCCGTCTACATACAACCTGTGCGACCCTAATTTCCAGTACTCGAAGTCCAAGAACCCGCGCCGGGTATTGACTGAACCCCACGATCCTACATTGAATGACGGGTTCGACAACTCGGAAAGCGACTACATTCTCTACGTCAACGATATTCTAGGCACTGAAGAAAACAGGAAGTACTTGGCTCTGAATATTCTGGGAAAGGGCACTTTCGGGCAAGTAGTCAAATGCCAGAACATGGTGACGAAAGAGATTGTTGCTGTGAAAGTCATTAAAAACAAACCGGCCTTTTTGAATCAGAGTTTGATGGAAGTCTCGATTTTAGAGCATTTGACCCAGTTCAATTCCGAGGAGCTGCTGTGCCTGAAAGACCGGTTTATGCATAAACAGCACCTCTGCCTTGTTTTCGAACTGCTAGGGTCTAATTTGTACGAGGTTATTAAAAAGAACAATTTCAAGGGCTTGGACATTAACGTCGTGCGTATTTTCGTCCTTCAATTGCTGCACTCGCTCTCGATTCTCAAAAGCGCACAACTCATTCATTGCGATTTGAAGCCGGAGAACATTCTGCTACGCAGCAACGACAGCACCGCCGTCCAAATAATCGATTTCGGTTCAGCGTGTCATGAACGGCAAACAGTCTATACCTATATCCAGTCCCGATTCTACCGCAGCCCAGAGGTGCTGCTGGGACTGCCGTACACCTCGGCCATCGATATGTGGTCGTTAGGATGTATCATTGCCGAGCTGTTTCTGGGCCTGCCGATCTTTCCAGGATCGAGCGAGTACGATCAATTGAACCGGATCGTGCTCTCTTTGGGATACCCGCCAGCATGGATGATGGATATGGGCAAGAACACTAAAAACTTCATGGTCCAGGAAAACGGAGGCTGGCGGATGCGGACAATCGAGGAACAGAACATTGCATTCAAAAGCCACGAAAAAGAGGGCAAAAAGTACTTCTCTTCTCCGGATCTCAGAGCAACAATCATGTCGTACCCGTGCTCGCGCAATATGTCGAAAGCTGAGTTCGACGAGGAAATGCGGCAGCGTGAACTACTTAGCGATTTCGTTCTAGGGCTCTTGATATTTAACCCATTTGAAAGGTGGACCCCGCAGCAAGCGCTTATGCACCCTTTCGTGTCCCAGCTTCACCAACAGCAACTCCAGCAGCAGCAGCAACTCCAGCTCCAACAACAGAACCAACAGAACCAACAGAACCAGCAGCAGCAACCGCTAGTCAAGAAAACCAACGTCCATAGAGCACCTGTCCGGTTAAGGGCGAATACTGTAGGCCAGGTCCAGTCGGCAGTGCCTGTGCCTATTCAGCAAGCAGCTGCTCGTGTCGATCCAGGAGACATGCACCGTGAAAACACGTCATATGTGCCGTTAAGAGAGCAGTTCGATCACGTATGAAAACGGTGTTCTCTGCTGAATTTCAGTTGCTCATATTTCGTGTTCTACGGGCATGTCTGTATGTATATAGTTGTAGTTGTTAAGTTACTTACACTTTTGCTCATTAAATTATTTATTCCGATATATTCCGATTCCGATTTATTCCGATATATACTCTAATGATCACAACAGAGGTTACAACAAAGGTCACAACAAAGATTACAACAAAGATTACAACAAAGCGTCTCAACAAAGGATTGTATTATTAGTTACTCGCGATCAGGTGTTGAACCTCTGCGGTACGTGGCTCTCAACATCAGGATCCGGTTAATGCAGTGCTTAGTACGCTTATGCCGATAAGGCACATCGTTTGTCGCTAGAAATTGCTTTTAACTGTATAGAATCGACACTAACCCTGATATGCCTGATAAGAGGTTCAACCCCTGCCCCCAACAGGAATGATATATTAAGGATGCTAGTGGTTACAACTATCTAGAATATATACAAACAGAAAAAAAGATGATCTCTGCAAGCGTGTTTGCCCTTCTCTCGCTATTCGGGACTAGCGCCTGTTACGAAATCGAGAGCCCTGAAGCCCTTAACCGGAAATGGGGAAGCGACTGGAACTTCGCTGGTATCAGCACGTTCGCTCATCTGCCAGCAGAGAGATGTTTAGTCAATTTCAATACTACCTATGATGTAGCTTTGGTCGGCGTTCCCTTCGACACTGCTGTCACTTACCGTCCTGGTGCCAGGTTCGGTCCTAGAGGGATCAGAGCCGCTTCTATGCGCCAGAACCGCATGCGCGCGTTTAATGCTCGTGCTGGTATCAACCCGTACCAGAACTGGGCTGAGGTCATTGACTGCATGGACATGAACATCACGCCCATGGATAACATGCTCGCATTGAACCAAATGACAGACGCGTTCAGCAATTTACTGGCTCATAACACTACTCATAGCGAGTTCGGCAAGATCCCGAGACTCGTAGCTCTTGGTGGTGACCATTCGATTGTTCTGCCTCATTTGCGTGCATTGCATGCTATTCATGGTGAAATCACCGTCATTCATTTCGACGCTCATTTGGATACTTGGTTGCCTAACAAGTACCCTGAGGGCTGGGAAGAGAGCCTTGGTTCTGGAATCGGTATTTTCACTCACGGCTCGATGTTCTGGATGGCCAATGAAGAGGGTTTGCTGAGCAAGTACGGTGTTCATGCTGGTCTGCGTACTCGTTTGTCCGGTACCGATTACGAAGACTACAAGGACGACAAGGACCAGGGGTTCAAGAGAATCACTTGTGACGACATCGACGATTTCGGAGCTGATGGAATCATTAAACTCATCACTGAGCATATTCCTGAAAACGCTCCTGTGTACATCAGTGTCGATATCGACGTTATCGACCCTGGATCCGCTCCCGGTACTGGTACTCCTGAAGTTGGTGGCTGGTCTACTAGAGAGCTTATTCGTATCCTGAGAGGTATTGGTAGACTCAATGTTGTCGGTGCTGATATCGTTGAGGTTGCTCCTGCTTACGACCATGCCGAGGTCACTGCCCTTGCAGGTGCTCAGGTCGCGTACGAACTCCTTACCTCAATGGTTATGGCTCGTGCTGAGAGCGGTATCCACGCTGATCCTTCTCGTGAGGAGCTTGGCCTGCCTCCTTCTTCTTACAGCGAATACAGAGACGTCAACGAGGGTGCTGAGCATTCCGAGCTTTGAATTCTGAAAAAAAGGCACAACAAAAAGGCAAAATAAAAAGCAGAAATAAATAGTATTCGTATTGTTTCTATACTAATGCATATGTTACCATCAACGAACTACTAATTCATATCATCAACGAACTTTTCATTCACATTAAGAGTTAGAAAAAGCAAAAAAATTCGAGGCTACCAGGGCTCGAACCTGGAATCTCGTGATTCGTAGTCACGCGCCTTACCGATTTGGCCATAGCCCCAATTGTTGAAATCCCCTAATTAAACAAATACGATTGCAGACATGAAACAGGTTTAGACAGGTTTAACCAGTTGCGTACAGCAGGCAGCATGCACTATGAGGTCAAAGCGGACAGGACTGCATTGACGTTAAGACCCCTTAACCTAAACTGATCAGGGTGAATTAAGGAGTGGTTGCATCAATTCAATATGCAGTCGTTTAAAGTGCTTTTAACGAAAGTTACGAACACCAATAAATCGGTATTTGTACTATGACCGTGATTCCACCATCTTTAGAAACAATTGATGACGAGGATGCTGTTGTCTTTGACGAAGAATGTCTGTCTTTAGAAACACGTAAAATCAGACATACTTTAGAAATGCGAAAGACGATTCAGTACATGTCAGACAGGGAAGAGGCTTTAGTCAAAGCCATTGAACGGACAGAAGCTATTCAAAGAAAACGATTCGAAACACGGAAGATGGAATTGATGCTTGAACACGCGCAGAACATCGAGTACTTAAAGTATAACCACGCATTCAAAATGCAGCAAATATCCGACCGCATGGGACTGGCATTGAAGTATGAGCTTGCCAAGTACGCTGCATATATTCTGATGCTGCGAATTGAGCGCAAAGAAAGGGAGTTCAGCGACTTGTTTGGAGAAAACGGGCAGTTCGAAGAACTTCTTTACGAAGCTATCGAAAAAGTAGCAGACGATTCGAACAACAGGAAACGGGATGGAGCCATCTAGTATATGCGCTGAGCTTTACTGCATGCACCTTAGGACATTAGTGCCGTAGGACCGTAGGACCTTAGGACCTTGGTACCTTGGTTACCTTGCGTGTAGTATAGTCACACGTTAGCGTTTATTTGTCAACATTCAAATCGAACGTAGGCGTTAGCGTGTGCGTATGGGTGTGCAGTTGTATGTGCGTTTGTAAGTAAGCAAGCTATTATCACAGTATGGTACTATAATGCCAACACGCAATTGGATGGGCGATATCTCGCCACTTAAGACGAAATTTGTCGCTATTCAAACAGAATACAGGAACGTAATGCACTCGCAGATTGAGACGGTGTGCAAAGAGCAAGTAGAAGTGTCGAAACGCATCCAGGAGGTTGAAAAGAGTACTGTGGCTACGTACGGGACCGTTAATAAACAAATGAAGAAAATAGACGGTGATTCTATACTGGAACTAGTTACGGAGCTCGAGAGTTCGCTGCAAGATTTGCGGATCAAATCCGATGATTGCTTTCAGTGCATATCCCGAATAGAGGCACATAAAGATCCCCACTAACCCTAGCATCAGAAAGCAAGATGCACTATCATAAGCAAATTAGTTAAACGAACGTTAAGAGAGAGGAAACTAAGAGAAAGAGGTAAAAGGGGGCTGCAGAATAGGCAGGTTAAAAGCCACAAACATAGTAAATAATTTACGCTTTAGAAGCTTAATGACTAAAAAACCAAATTCAGATGTCAGGAAACGCCTGTAAACAGTTTAATCGAGAATTTTTTTCCAGTGTAAACCCTTACTCGGCCCGGACCACCTCTTTTAGTGGTTTTGTAAATAGTTCTTAGCATTTCTAATTTCTAATAATGCGACCCTGAGATGCAGGGAAGAATAGCATGCTGCTACCTAACCCTAAATGCTACCCAGAACACTTTAAGTAACGCGTGTAAGTATCTCTTTAAATTTCGACAAAAAGAGGGATTCTTACTGCTTTGGGATAAACACACCAGAGGCTAAAGGACCAATCCTACTCCAAAAAGCACAAAAAGGACACCAGTCAATACTGGCAAGGAGCCAATGCTTGGTAGAATATTGAACTCGAGTATTTCTTTCTCCATTAGAATGTCTACCATACTGCTTATACTGGTAGCCTCCCTTGTGGTCTTCTTCTTCTACAACCGGCACAGAGCCAGCAGGAAGTACACGCGTCTTTCCCCGAATTTAGACAATGACGAGAAGGAAAACGAAGCAATTGTTGCTGAGATGTGGAACGAGCCCGACGATTCGGACAACGAGCCTTTGATTTCTGAGAAGTCGAACCTCTCGCATTTCGACGAATTCTTGAAAGCGATTAAAGTTTTCGGGTTCCTAGATCACGAAGTCTTTAACGAGCTCACGAAGTCTACTCAGACCTTGCGTTTCGCCCGTGGCGAACGCATCAAGCTGGCGGAATTGAACGGGTTTGCTGTGATTATCAGCGGCGCTATGAAAGTGTACTGCCAGAACAGCGAAAAACCCGAAGACGACTACGATTTGTTGAACGAGATCTACGCCCCTGCCCCGATTTGCTCGCTCTCCTCGATTCTCTCTTTGTTCTCGGACGAGGTGTCTAAAGAGACGCCCGAACCTGACAGCGAGTTCGATAAAGTGAATGCGTCGATTGTAGGTGTTGCTAGTGAACTGTCGACAGTCGTGGTCATTCCTTCTGACGCGTTCAAGAAACTCACACGCAATTTCCCTAGAGCCACAGCTAATATCGTTCAGATCATCCTGTTCAGATGGTCGCAGATCACGTTCAGGACGTGCCAGAAGTACTTGAATCTAACGCTTCAGTTCTACGGCACTGAGCAGCTGCTCAATCACGGCGCGTTTTTGCGCGATTCTGATAACGGGCTTCCTAGACTGCTTGTGAACAGCGTTATGCAGGAGATCCATGCTTTAAGAAGAGACAACCCGGATAGCGACGTTATCACTTTAGAAGGCAAGCACCCGAACCATAGAAACGCGTCTCAAGTCGCTTTTCCTGTGCTTGAAGGGTTAGGACCGTTGAACAGATCGATCAGTTTTGATCTAATTAGCGACATGTCCCGCAACTCGGCTGAGTTCCCAGGAACATTGATGTCTCAGGCTCAATTGAACTATAACTACAACCCCGAGGAATTGTCGCGGTCTAGCAGACCTTCAGTTGTCAGTTTCGCCAGTTGTTCAGAGAACTACGATAAAGACTCTGCTGACCCGAAATCGACTACTGCTGCGAAACCTGCCGAATCGAAATCATCTGAGGGGTCGTCGGGTAATTCCGAGTACCTCCAGCCGCCTGTTTCGCCTTCAACGCGAGAAGACTCGCCTGGTCCGAAGTTCAACCGTCCCTCGCATTCGCGCACTAATAGCCACCGCTATGGCCAGACTTTGAAGAAGGATACTGACCAAATGGCTTTGCGTAGGGCCATTGTCGAACGCATGTTCTCGATCATCACTATTGACCAACGGGCCTTTAGTAACAAACCCGAACAAGATTTCGCGTACGAGAGCGACAAAGAGCACCCTGGCGATAATAGCGACGAACTGCAGTCGGTTTACCATATGTACGCTTTCGACAAAGACATGCCGGAAGTCGCTGAGGCTGTTCGCGAGAAAGTTAATGAGAGAATTAACGAGAGGGTCAATGCGGTCAATTCAGGTAAGGAGGAGATTCCAGAATCAAGGTTTCCTTACAAAACCCAAAAAGGCGCGCGTTCTAAGGCTTCGTTGGCGACTAATGATTTCAACGAGATCGTGAACGACACGAGCAGTATTGTCGAGATCATCTGGTACCGCGAAGGCGAGATTCTTAGCAAAACAGGTGAACGCAGCCGCGGCTTGATTTATGTGCTGGATGGGTGCTTGGAAGTAGGCCATCATCATAACTCGACTTATGAGAGGCTCTACGATGTCCGGAGCGGGCATATTACTGGGTTTCTGGAGACGATTTCGTCGTATACTTCCTTTGTCGATCTCAAAGCTAAGAAGGATACGTGCGTTGCTGTTATCTCTAGAGAGTATTTCGACAAATTGTCGGATACTTACCCCCTAGTATCTATTTTCATGGCCAAAGCTCTGACAAGAAGCCTTACTCGGCCGCTTGTGCAGCTCGATTTCGCGCTGGAATGGATCTCTATCAAATCCGGCGGAAAACTGCTGAGTGAAGGCGCGAAAGTATCGGCTGTTTACTTTGTGCTGAACGGCCGGTTAAGAGGGTATAAAAACAAGAAACAGATCGGCGATTACGGGCACGGCGCGACAATTGGCGAGCTCGAAATGATGAGCAATAGAAAGGCTCCTGCAACGGTTGTTGCAGTTAGAGACACTGAGCTCTCGCGGTTCCCGAAAACGTTGGTGAAGTGTCTTTGTAGACAGTACCCCTCCATCACATTCGAGATCTCGCGTATTGTGCAGCAGGCTATGGAAGCGCGCAGTTCCAAGAACGCACACAGCGACAAATCGCAGATCGTGGATTTCAAAACTGTGGCTATTCTTCCTACGTCGCATAAACTCCCAGTCGAGGATTTCGCCGTGAAGTTGAGCCGTGCGTTCGAGGATATCGGTCGCGAAGTCAAGGTGTTGACGAATTCGGTGATTCTGCGGTTTTTGGGAAAATACTCGTTCCGCAAAATGGGTATGCTGAAACTGAAAGCGTACCTTGCTGATTTAGAAGACAGGTACGACGTCTTGCTGTATGTAGCCGACGACAGCAGCTCGACACAGTGGTTCAAAACCTGTATTGACCAGGCCGACTGTGTTCTGTTGCTTGCAGATGGAAACGCAGCGCCGAAGTTCGGGGAAATCGAGAGGATGGTTGTGAGGTCTCCAACGAGATCGCGGGCTCATTTGATTCTACTTCATACCGACCAAGTAGTGAAACGCGGATCTACTGCTAAATGGCTTAAAAACCGGCCGTGGATCAGCACACACCATCATATCAAGATGGCTTTTATCCGGCCTACTGAGGAGCAGAATACCATGAACACCGACAAAAACAAGATGCGCAAGACGCTGAACTCGATCAAGAACATGGTTCAAGACGAGATTAGGTTCTTCCAGCAAAAGAAGATTCTTAAAGATTTCCAAAGATCGAACGCCGTTGGAACTGCTCATCTCGAGTACAAGAACGATTTCAACCGTCTTGCTCGTGTTCTTTCTGGCGAGGCTATTGGATTAGTTCTTGGCGGCGGCGGAGCTCGTGGAATCAGTCATGTCGGTGTCATTCGCGCCCTTGAGGACGCGGGTATTCCTATTGACATGATCGGCGGAACGTCGATTGGTTCGTTGATTGGCGGGTTATACGCTAAAGACTACGACATCGTACAACTGTTGAGTCATTCCAAGAAATTCTCTACCAGCGTTTCCTCGCTTTGGAAACTGATTCTTGATTTGACTTACCCAGTAACTGCATGGACTACTGGCCACGCGTTCAACCAGGCAGTGTGGCAGACTCTAGGCAATACTCGGATCGAGGATTTCTGGCTGAAGTATTTCACGAACACTACTAACTTGACGCACTCGCGTATGGAAGTCCACGAGACAGGGTACGCCTGGCGGTACATTCGCGCGTCGATGTCGCTCGCTGGTCTTCTTCCTCCTCTTGAGGATAGAGGCAACCTCCTGCTTGACGGCGGGTACGTCGACAATCTCCCTGTTAACGAGATGAAGAAAATGGGCGCTAAGTATATTATCGCTGTAGACGTTGGCGCGATCGACGACACAAAGCTGTATACTTACGGCGACACGATCAGCGGATTCTATGCATTAATGAACCGGCTCAACCCGTTCAGTGCACGCAAGAACGCGCCTAATATCGCCGAGATCCAGCAACGGCTTACCTATGTATCCAGCGTCAAGGCACTGGAAGAGGCCAAGACCGAAGAGAACGTGCTTTACCTTCGTCCTCCAATCGACAGCTACGCGACTCTCGAGTTCAAGAAATTCGACGAGATCATGAACGTTGGGTTCACCTACGGAATCGACGCGTTGAAAGAAGGCAAGACTGCTAAGAAACTGCCGTTCCTGAAAAAGAAGAGCAAGGACAAACACCTCCCTTTCCGTCACCGCCGGTACAGCATGTAATTGTAAATGTATACTTGCTACTCATCATACTACTCAACAGCACTCTACCATGCTCATCAAAATCATACTCATCAAAACCATACTCATCAACACCCTACTAGTCTTCAACACCCTACTCAACAGCACCCATTAAATCGTCTATCTATGGAAGCATCTTTCTAACTATTTCTAAATAAATTTTAGCGACGTCTGTCTCTGCGTACTTAGCAAGAAACTCGCCGTTCTCAACAACCGACACGAACTTCGGGTCTAGAGGAACAGCCCCTAGAAACGGGACTTCGTACATTTTCGCGAGGTTCTGGCCGCCGCCTTTAGAGAAAATATTCGTGCACTCGCTGCAGTGAGGACAGATGTACCCGCTCATGTTCTCTAATACGCCAAGGATCGGGAACCCCACCTTTTTACAGAAATTCAGTTCTTTCCGTACATCAGCAGCTGCAACTTCCTGAGGAGTGGTTACTAGCACAGCGCCTAGCGTGCCAGTATAATTCTGCAGCTCGGTGGCAATGGAAATATGCTCGTCGCTAGTGCCTGGAGGCGTGTCTATAATCAAGTAATCCAAGTCGCCCCAAACAACGTCGGTAAGGAACTGTTTCACCATTGCTGTCTTCTTCGGGCCTCGCCACACGATGCTTTTAGTATGATCTGGCTGCAGGAACCCAATTGACATGAGTTCTAGCTTTTTGGACTCGTCAGTATACACAGGAACCCAGCCTGCGCTGGACTGATGGACCTTAGCGTCTTTCAGGTTAAAGAAATGGGGAATTGACGGGCCTGTGATATCGATATCGAGCAAACCGACTTTATACCCCTCATTTGCTAACGTCAACGCGATCTGCGAGCTAGTTGAGGACTTGCCAACGCCGCCTTTTCCACTCAAAATGAGCCATATATTCTTTATAGACTCGTACATGAAGATTAGTAACTCGATTCTCAATACTGAAATACTGCACCCTAATGACCCATGACCCATACTGTACCTAACCGCCCATAATCATCCGCATTAGTGACCCATATTAGGACGCATAATGACCGATGCTAAAGACGTTCAGTGCACATACTGTCTCCAATTCTAGCACGCACATACATACACATACACGCACATACACGCCCATACACGCTACCAGTACCTATTTGCATGTCAATTTGCCGCATTGAGTGTCTACTAACTGCGTTGATTGTTTTAGTCTTTATACCACTAACAGTTATCGGTAGCTGATTTATAATTGGTGTAGAGTGAAATTTCAGGCCTAACCCATGACGGAGATACTGTCTTCTAAACAAGTACTGAAATCGATATGCTCGTCGTTCAAGGCACCAATTGAGTACTGTTTCGGGTACGGCAGCGGTGTTTTCAATCAAGGCGTGAAAAGCCAGACGCGCAGCCGGCAAATAGATATGGTTTTCGGAGTTAATAACGCGAAAGAGTGGCATAGAGTAAACATCGAGCAGAACCCGCATCACTACTCGTTTCTGAAGTACTTTGGGAGCTCGTTTGTAGGCTACATCCAGAACAATTTCGGTGCCGGGCTTTATTATAACCCGTTCACCGAGATCCAAGGCCACACGGTGAAATACGGCGTTGTTGAACTGAATACTTTGAAACAGGATCTCAGCGAATGGAAGACACTATATTTGGCTGGCCGACTGCACAAACCCGTAGTCGAGGTGGAAACCAACATTGAGGTCCAGCAGATGCAGAGGCTTAATTTACTGAGCGCAATGAGCACAGCCCTTCTTCTACTGCCTAATTCTGGGAGCACCGGCAGCACCGACGTCGACGCTCAAAAGAGCGAGAAGAACACGTTTACCGAACTCGATCTGTACATGAAGATCGCCAGCATATCGTACATGGGCGACGTGCGAATGGCCTTTGCCGAGCACCCGAAAAAGATTTTTAATATTGTGGACAACCAGTTCTCGCTGTTTAGAGATCTGTACACGCCCTTGTATAAAGAGACAGGCGTCAATGTAGTCAAAGAGGACGGAATCAGAACGCTTTCTAAACTGAAACCCAACAGCGAGCTAATAATGAACCTACCGCTTGGGTTCAGAGCAATGATTCTTTCTAATGGCGGTAAAGAGGTGCTCCCGCTGCAAGTATCGAAAGCCGTTGCCGAGGTCGTGCGCAAGTCCTCGTTTACACAGAGCTTTAAAGGGTTATTAACGGCCGGGCCGCGGCGGAGCTTAGCATACGGTTTCCACAAACTGCAGAAACGCTATTTTTCCTAGACAGTGCATATATACATACTAGTGTACAGTGTACAGTGTACAGATTATTTACGAATGAGGAGGTAGATCTGCTCTTGTTTCAACGAAACAAGGTGCCGGTAGCTTCCCTCTAAACTCAGCAGCAAGCCGCCGAAACTGGCATACAGCCGTAGCTTGTCTTTACTGCTGTCCTGGTCCGTCTCGGTGAATTTGTATACTTTTCCAAACATGACGTATTCGTAGTCGTTGGCCAAACTGACGTCTGTCGGTTTAGGCGGTCTCCAACTGCGGCTGTGGTTCTCTTCACCCAGCGAACTGGCAATTGCAATCGTTAGTGTCTCGCCTTCGTGGATGTGGTATAATTCGGTGTTGACGTCCAGCGTGAGCTTCAAATCGTCATTGGCTATACTCTGCGCGCTTATACGCGAAACACGGTCGTATTTGCCTGGATCAACCTCCTGAACCGTAAAGATATCGCTAAAAAGCACGTTAGCAGACATAGTTTTCTGAGTACGTAATCACTGTGCACATAGGTGAAATATCACTTACTAACCACCTCTACATTATGCAGTGAGCAGTTAGCAGTATGTAGCATGTAGCATGTAGCGTATAGCATGTAGCATGTAGCGTAGCATGTAGCGTATATCATGTAATTGTGTGGTATGTAGCGTAATTAGCAGTGCAGTTGTGCGGTGTGTAGCTATACGAGTATGCATATTACTTCTTAAGAGCGGCAAATCTAGCCCATAAATCATCAGTACTCGGGTCCTTCGCCTTTTCAGGCTCTGCAGACGGAGATTTAGAAGGCGCGCTAGGCAGTTCAGGAGTACTGGAGGTCTCTTGTTGGCTTTTTTCATTCTCTTTACTTACTTCAACTTCAGGCTCCGGTTCCGGCTTCTTTTCGGCCTCGTAGATCCCAGGAACGGAAATCTCGTACGCTTTACAGATCTCTAGCAAGTATGCGTCTACAAGCTCGCTGGTAGGGACTTCTACATGTATTCTGTTCAGCACTTTTTCAGGGATTCCTTCTGTGGTTTGCATTACATGCTCGACGTACTCTTTAGTGACCATGTACGACATCAATGGCTTTAAATTAGCAAGCTCTTTCACTTCAACAAACTGTGAGGCGTACAGCAGAACATGAACAGCTTCTTCTAACCTCTGATCTCTGATCTCGTTATCGGCAATCTGCGCTGTTCGGGCGAGCACAAGCTCGCAATAAAGCTCTAGAATTTCCAGCAGCTCGACATTGATATCGTCTTGCCAAAGGTTCTCAATGCGGATTCTGCAGGCGTCTACTTTGCCTGCTTCAAGCAGCGAAGTCAGATTACGCCGGCTCTGTTTGTTGATAGCCGCTTTCTTCTGCTGCATTATTTTCAACCGGCTGATGGACAGCTTCAGCAGCGCCTTTAGTCTCGCGGTATATACGTTCTGGTTCATTGCTGCCTGTTAATTGCCTGTTAATTGCCTTCAATGTTGCCTCAAGGCGCTATACGCGATTACACTACCTCAGTGCGGTTGCTTACATACTCGGGTATGGCACTTAAAGTCAAGCTGAATGAAAAACATAAGAATGCAATTGCGCGATCAAAAAAACGTAAAGCGTTGGTTTATGAACCCAGTGCAACTGTGTTGAGTTATACACCTCCACAATCTTCAGAAAATGACACTAACTATGCCGAGAACCGGCTCAATACTGAGGTTATAGACTCAGCCGCTGATTCTGATTCTGAGAAAAGACCAGAAATAGTTGCAGTTGCAAAGAAAGTCAAATTAGAAGGATCGAAAATCAATAAAATCGAGAAAAACAGTATTGATACGCCGTTTGTAAAGCAACTCTATGTCGCGGATCCAGTTGCAACTGATAATTCTGAGCTTACTGATTTCTTGCTCGAATTTAATGTGAAAATCGAGAATTGCGAATTGAAACCGGTCAGGAACTGGTTCTCTATGAACATGCCGATCGCTATTTTGAACAGTTTAAACAAACTCCATTTCGACGAGCCAACGCCGATCCAGGCTGTGGCTATGCCGATTATTCTGTCCGGCAGAGACTTACTTGGAATTGCGCCAACAGGTAGTGGCAAAACACTTGCTTTTGGCCTTCCTTTGTTACGGCACGTTCTTGCCAATAAACCCAGTAAACTTAGTTCAGCTACAACTGCTGCTAATGGGCCTCAAGCTTTAGTGCTTGCGCCTACTCGTGAACTCTGTATTCAGATCCATAAAGAGATCAGTTTGTTCACTGAGAGCCTAGGGTTATACTCGCTATGCTGTCATGGCGGCTCGGATATCAAGCAGCAAGTATCGAAAATTGTCGCTCGCAAATGCGACGTCATTGTAGCCACTCCTGGCCGGTTGATTGATCTGCTGGTTATAAACGGCGGCAGGGTTCTTTCCTTGAACAACGTCACGTTTCTAGCTGTTGACGAGATCGACAGGATGTGCGACTTGGGATTTAGTCCTCAAGTCAAGTCGATTGTTTCTGCAATAAGACCAGACAAACAGTCGGTTCTGTTCAGTGCCACAATCAACGATCATCATATCAAATTGTCGGAAAGCGTTCTAACCAACCCTGCAAGGGTCACTATTAACCAGAACTTAGTAGTGAAAACCATTGACCAAAAAGCTTATTTGCTGCCGGAAAAAGACAAGTTCGCAAAACTCGTTGATATTTTCAATACCGAACTGCAAATTCCAGGTCGGACAGCGATTGTTTTTGTCGAAAAACAGACAAAGGCCGACTCGTTAGTAGTAGAACTCAGCGCTATTAATGTGAGATGCATGAGTTTACATGGCGGAATGGACCAGCAGGACAGAAGCTATACGTTAACTGATTTCAAAAACGGTGTTTTCCCGGTGTTAGTGGCTACTTCAGTCGCTGCACGAGGCATTGACGTTAAAAAGTTGTATATGGTTATTAACTACGACGCAGCGTCTCACATTGAGGACTATATTCACCGCGCTGGAAGAACAGGTAGAGCCGGAGAACAGGGGAAATGTATAAGCTTTATTACTCCTGATCAGGGGCAGCAAGCTTATGATTTGTCTACTTTTTTCACACTGCCTAAAGAGATCGGCGATCTGGCTGAGAAGTATCAACAAAAATTATCGAAAGAGGGGAAAAAGAATAGCATGCGTGGGTTCGGTGGGTTCGGTCTTTCTAAATTAGAGCAAATCAGGGCCACAAGGAAAAATATCGAATTGGATGTGTTCACTTCCGAACAGCCCCCTGGTGCTGTTTCTGGCTCGAATTCCACCACCTCTTCTCGTCCGAATTCGGCATCAGGGCCAGGATCAAGTTCAGGACCAGGACCAGGACCAGGACCAGGACCAGGTGCGTTGAATATGATATCCGTGGTAACTCAACGACCCGGTGAGTATATTGTCAAACTACCAATTAACGATATTTCCAAACGCGCAAGAATGGCTGTCACCTCTCCTTTGAAACAAGCGGATGTAACACAAAACCATCAGGTGTCACTTACTGTCAAGGGCGAATTTCGGCGTGCTAACGACAAACGCCAGGATAATGGGGAGAAACTGCATATCCTTATTGAGGGCAAGTCTAAAGAATCGGTCACGAACGCCTATACTGAATTAGCCGATATTCTGAATAGAGAGGAGTATAAGGAGGACAGGTACACAGTTCTCTAAATTCTATACACCCTAAAATACATAGATTTTTACCACTAAGACATTCTAACAGGAGAAATAATATCATATTATAATCAAATACATCAGATTTGCGTTGGCGGGAATATATAAATAGGAGAGGAGAACGAGGCAAACTAGTAGAAAGAAAGAAAAAAAAAATTAAAATTTCAAGAGGAAGCAAAAAAAAAGTGACGCTTAGTTCAAAAAGTGCTCCAGGTGAGGATCGAACTCACGATCTTCGCGTTACTTAAGCCAGTGTTTAGCTGGTGGGAAGCATATTAACCCTCGTCGAGTGGTTCACATATAAGCACGAGGCCTTAACCACTAGGCGACTAGAGCAAACTCCACGAATTGATTTTTCAGAATGTATATGTACACCCGTTGGTATAGTGCAGGTTTCATAATTGTGTTGATCAAATGAAATACAGTCAGGTTAATCTATAACGTCACTGGAGCTCCTTTAAATAAGTGACAAGTCTAGCTTTTTCATCGTCTATAGGCAGACCCGACGCTGCCCACCGGACTTTCAGGTCTTTATCTACTAAATAGACGTACCCCGCCAATTTATTGTAGAAACGCAATGCTCCGGCAGTCTCGTTCGGAAGCTCTTTACCAATCAAGTACTTCGTATTCTTGGGAATTGTTTTCCGTATAGACCCAGAAAACAATTTTACCAGCATTCGATTGGTCCATGATGTAGGAATATTGATATCCACCCTGTTTACGAACTTACTGTCGTTCAAAATCGGGTCTTTTACGTACTCGTCGATCTGGTCAAGACCAGCACGTGATGAAAACAAGCGTACGAGATTCGGTTTAGTGCGGGACAAGAGCGGAATCAAAGACGTGTCAGTAGCTGCAGCATCGCCATCGATTCGGGTTCCTGCAATGTCAGGCATGTATAAACTCGCAGAGGATTTGAACATGTATTTAGGAGCATGGAAAATCCGGCCGCCAGTATGCCGGAAGTTATAAATAGGGTCGAACGACGACTTGAAGAACTCTTGTTTTAACTCCTCCCTTCGCTGTTTATTTTTTTCTATACTGGTAAGGTCATTTTTCACGTCTTTCCATGTGCGTTTGGGTTTAACCAACTGTTCAGTGTGAGGTGTTTTAACTCCTATAGCAGAAACAATGGTTTTAATATCCTCTGGCCGTTCTGGTTTGAACGTCGAGTACAATCGTGCTATTAAAGGCGATCTAAATCCACGCATCATCACGCACAGATCAACAGAAACTAATATCGAAACTAATACGGAAACCTTCCAAAAGAGGATAGCAGTAGCCCTGGGCCTTACACTGCTGATCGAATGAACAGTGTACGATTACCAATAACCATTAAGGCAAGTGATATACATCACGTGTCATAGTCTGCATGAGAAACGTCTATATAAAGGCCACAATCTGCCTAATTTTTTCTTTCCTTAGATCAAAAAAGCACGGGGATTTGCCACGACGTGTGAGCCTTCTCTGCTCTTCCGTTGCCAGGGCTTCATAAGAAGTTCGAAGTCCCCCAGAGGAATAATCCTTGTAGGAAGTTCGGTTTCTCTTTTATAGATACTGGATGTCGAAATCTTGGATACATACATTTTATTAGTCTACAGTATGTCTATAATTACCTTAGATGCCGCTACTACCATTTTGCATGAACGCTTCGCCCGCAATGAGTTTAGATCGAACCAGTTCGAAATCATTACCTCTCTGCTTTTAAATAAGGACGCGCTAGTTATTCTTCCCACCGGCCACGGCAAATCGTTGACGTACCAGCTGCCGGCAGTTTACGAGCATGCGCGAAACAAATCGTTCAGCGTTGTTGTTTCCCCGCTGCTGGCGTTGATATCCGACCAAGTAACGCAACTCGAAAGGCTGGGAATACCTGTTGCCACATTAAACAGTACATTGCCCTCTGAACAGCGTCAAAAGGTTGTTACGAATTTGAGAAGGGGCGTTTACTGCTTGTTATATGTGAGCCCAGAGCAGTGTTTAAGCCAATTTTTCCTTAAACTGTTGAAAGAATGCAGTTCCCGGATCCAAAGAATTGTTGTTGATGAGGCTCATTGTGCTGTTGAATGGGGATCTGATTTCCGGCTGGATTATGCGCGGTTAGGCGCTGAATTAAGACCGATTTTGCCCAAGGTGCCGGTTGTAGCGCTTACCGGCACTGCCTCGCCGCGAATGCAGGAACAAATCATCAATACTTTGGGGTTAAAAAGCCCGCTTTGTTTTACTGCTAGCACTATGCGCCCGCATCTTCATTACGAAGTGCGGTACATTGAATCAAACTACGACAAGCTAAGCGATCTGAAAAAGTTTCTTAGAATCTACCGTCTGCGCATCCAGAAATTGAGGCTATACAAGAAAAGCGACAAGAAGAGCGACAAGAATGCTGCAAAGTACCCCGGGTGCGGGATCATATACTGCCGGTCTCGGCGCACTACCGAGTTAGTTGCTGAGGAGTTAAACGAGGAATTGGGCAACTGCGCTGTGGCCTACCATGCCGGCCTTTCTGCTTCTGAACGCAACACGATCATGCAGAACTGGATTGAAGGGCAGTACGACCACGCGGTCATTGTCGCGACCATAGCGTTCGGTTTAGGCATTGATAAAGCCGATACGCGGTTTGTCGTGCATTTCGATCTTCCGCAGAACATGGAAGCATATGTCCAGCAAACCGGGCGTGGAGGAAGAGACAGAAAAGCGTGCCGGTGTATCCTCTATTTCGGATCCGAAGACGCAATTATGTGCCTCAAATACGCCAGGCAGCACAAGCACAGCGAAGACGCTACTTCGGCCACTCTCTCGCTGATCAATTTCGCTAATGCGATTGATTGCTGTCGGCATGTATCTCTAGGCAAGTACTTCGGAGAAACAGTTGCTTCCTGTGACTTCGCATGCGATTTCTGTAAATCGCGGCAACGTTTGAACACGAGGTACGCCGAATGGAAGAACTGCAGTCAGTAGGTTTCACAGATCATGCATCATCATGCCATACACATCATTTCATACCACATTGTACATCACATAGAACAGCGTCTTTACATACAGATAGATCTAATTGCGTCTGTCTACTTGTCTCTACTCGTCGTAGGTATACTTCTGGTCGGCTTCTAAAGCAGCACGCAAAGTATCCTTGTTGAACGCCCACTCCATAAAGAAATCGATCTCGAGGTCGTGGATGCGGTGGCCCAAGATAATCAGCGAATGCAGCGGCTTGCCCGACTCGTAGTGCGACATTTCTTCTAAAGTGCCGGCTCTAATCGTTTGCTCCGGCGAGCCTAAACGAGAAACCGAGACACACGGGGTCTGCAAACAGTAGTTCTTCTCTTCCCGCTTCTCCTGGACCTCGATCAGCTGTTCGGCGGCCTGCTCAATGCTCATAAACCGCGGCGGCTCGTAGATATTAGTGCCTCTCAGCAAGTTCTGAAGGGTCTGTTCCTTCACCTTGATATCGACTAAGACAAGCGTATGTAAACCAATGCGTCTGTTCTCCTTGATCTTGTCGTAGAAACTGTCAGGGCGCCAATTGCCGTCGAAAAAGACCATTGAAACGGTCTGGCCGAAATTGTACAACTGTAAACCAGTGCATCCCACTGCGTTCATGACTGAAGCGTTATGAACAACATCAACTGCGATTCCCTTCTCCCTGGCACGAAGAACAAGATCGGTGTGCGTGGTAGCACCGAACGGATCACCAACAACAAGGAAAGCGACATCGCCAGTGTCGGCGCCTTCTAAAATACTGTCGCTGTTGCTCTCAACTAGTTCACGGTCAGCAAGCTCGACTGAGCGGCCGTAAAACTCTTCAAGAGCAGAGGTGTCAGCGGCCATAAGCACACTGGTGTAGTGTTCAAGATATACACGAGTACATTTCTTCACAATATTAAGTCCGCGAACAGTGATATCGTCAGGACCGGCAAGCCCAAGGCCAATAAGGTACAACATGCGCTTCAACGCGAAATATTTTGTTTCAGCTAATTAATACATTATCACGTGATAACATCAACATCGACAGTGCACAACCACAAGTATAACCAAAGCTAGCAGAGCTCGCAAATTATACACATTACAATTACAATAAAACGACACTACAACGACATTACAACGACATTACAACGACACTAAGACCACAAGCCAGCTTCGCGATTGCACTTTATTTATACACTATAATCTCAACATCAAACGCATCTCAATTGCACTCGAACTGTCTTGTTGTAACAATACATAGCTGCTACCCTTAAAATCCTGTAAACAACCGCTTACTAGATGTCTCATTCTACTTTAGGCGGATAGTACATATAATCAATGTCAGTTCAGGACGCGCCTTTAGTCCACAAATTAACACGTGCCGGGCAAGGGTATCGGCTATTACCCATTGTGGGGTCAACAACATTGAACCACAAACGTACTCTCTAGTGTAGAATACCCAATGAGCATTGTGACTACTAAACCGCTGCTCGTTGTGACCAATGCGGACCCCACTGCACCAGCACCAGCAGCACCAGCTACACCAGTGGCACCAGTTGCATCACCTGCTCAGCCAGCAGCACCAGTAGCACCAGTAGCACCAACTCAACCAGTAACACCAGTAGCTGGGGCCCAGACGCCAGTACCTGGGACTCCACTTCCCTCGGACGAACGCACGCCGTTAATTCCCGGTATCAATGCTATAGAGAACAGCTTCAATTCAGCTCTACGCGAAGAAGACGAGAACGCGAACTTGAGCACGGCCATTTCGAAACGTCCGTTTGCAGTGGTTGCAGCGCTGCTTCTTTTCGCGCTTCTTTACGTCTCGTCGAATTTTTTCGGGACTTTAGGCACGGCTGAAATAAGCGAGGCACTAGCGAGATCAGCGGAAACCGCACATGTGCACACGCGGATAGTGAGCATTGAGGAAGAGCAGGTCTCTTTCCAAACACAGGCTAATTTCGAGCTCCAGTATAGTCGCATTGACAGTTTAGTTATGCGGGCTCTCCTTGACTTCGCGGCTCCGCGGATAGGCACAGTCGGTCTCAGTCCAGGCTCCGTCAGTATCCAGGTCCTGATTGACGAGAAAATGCACCATGTCGGGCTGCTCGAAGTAGGCAACGTGCTTCCGATATCGCTTATTTCCGGGATCAAGCAAACAGCTCTAATCAATGCTTCGTTAATAGCCGTGGGCACGCCCGGGACTTTAGAGTATATTGCCGGCAAGCTTCTACACGGATACAGCATCAATGTGACTGTCGGCGGGACTGCCAGTATTTACAAGTACGGCGTTAATTTCGACGTCCCGTTTTCCCTTCAGAAGGAAGTCAAAGCCGGCGATGTTTCCGACATGATTTCGTCTTTAGAAATATTGAGAATTATTCTGGGTATCACCAGAAGTCGAACTACTGCAGAAACTGCAGAAACAGCTGATAACGTCAATGTAGACTTATTTGGAGGTTCAGCGATAGACGTTAATGCGCATATCCGACTACGGCCTAATTTGTCAGTCTCTGGCGAGATTCCAGATCTAGATTGGTCGATTGAGATTCCAGGGTGTGATAAACAGCTTGAATATGTTTATAACGCCTCGAGTTCGCCGTTCGAGTTAGGCGAGACTATGGATCTGCAAATAAACTCCTCGATATCCTCGCTTCCTTCGAGTTTGACCGAGCCATGCAAAGACGGGAAGTCGCCAATCGACGTTCTGATCAGCGAGTTTCTTGCCGGGAACACTATTCTGCTCGGTGCGAAAAGCATTAACCAAGAAGAAGGCATTCTCCCTAGTATTCTACGCAGCGCCGTCTTCCCCCTGCAGATCGAGGGCAAACCGGCTTCTGAGAGGTTAGTTCAAAGCGTTGATGTCGACCATGTGGTTTTCGACCAGCCAGTCACCGGCTCTTTAGTGACGCTGTCGTGTAAAGCCGAGGTGCATGCGTTGATTCCGGATATCATCATCATGAAATCACAAGCGTTAGTTTACGTGACTGGTCTTCGCGGTGTTATCCAGTTATTTGATGCGAACAAACGGCATTTCGGGCAGATTATAGTGACTCAGTACATGGACGTTGTGACGCTTCCTCAGGAGGACAACGAGTATACTGTGCAGTGCTACTTCGACAAGCAGCCAATTGAGATCACTAATGCGCGCGTTTTTGCGGATGTTTCAAGGATTCTTATGACTCAAGGCGAGGTATACATCCAGTACGACTCGATGCTCGATCTGCAAACGACGACAGTGATTGGCGATATCGACGTCCACGGTGTTCATGTTCGGGGAAAGACGCTTTTCCGGAAATAACTATTCCGCCCCACTAATTGAACCAATTGAACCCATTGAACCCATCGCATTTGCATCCACCATACCCCGCGTAGCTCGCGCACTCCACTCTATTTATTGAAATAATTGCATTCAGCCTACACTAATCTCGATGTAGTCAACGTTATAATATGTACGTCAAAGTACGTGTTTAATCTAAATAAAGGGACTAACCAGGGGGAAGGTCGCCAACGGCCTCCTCCTTAACAACGGCCTCGACATCCTCCTCGATCTCGCCGTCCATAGGGGTCTTAGTGAGCACAGTCATACCCGTGCGCACGGTCTCAATAACGCCGAACGGTTTCAGGTGCAACAGGAACTTCGAGACGCGCGAAGGCTCGGCGCAGAGCTCGATTATACAGTTGCGGTCGCTGATGTCGGCGATCTTGCCGCCGTGGTGTTTCGCAAGACGAGTAATGGCTTCTAGGTGCTCGTGCTTGTGTCTCAGCGCCTCGCTCAACGGGATGTTGCGGGGATGGTACTTCTCGCCGCGGTACGCGAACTTGTCGCGGGTGTAGTCCGGGCTCGTGCCGTTTCTCGTCTGTTGGTGGTGCGCCACAAGGTCGGCGAAGTATTCAGGGCCCATCAACGAGACTTTAGCCAGCAGAAGCTCGCGCTCGATCAAAGGAGCGTCGGTGTAGTCGAGAACAGCCCATACAGGCACGAGGTCCTCGATCTGCCGTCTGGCCTGCTCGATGATGCCAGTATTGCCTTGCAGAACAATCGTCATACGACTCAAATCCTCGACCTCGGTTCTCGAAACGACTAGACTGTCGATGTTGAAGCCGCGGCCAGCCAGCGCGCTGGAAACACGCGCTAGAACACCAGGCTCGTTCTGCACAAGACACTGTAGAACATGCGTGTCTTTGGCAGGCGGTTTCGCGATCGGCGTCTCGTACAGAATCGACGAAATGGCAGCATCACGAGACCATGTCGGCGCATCAAGCGTCGGAAGGGGGGGAGCAGGCATGTTGCGCTGCATCGCTTTGTACGCGAGCGCAGAAAGACTCGAACCAGCACGGACGTGCTGCAGCAGCGCCACAGTAGGACGCACTCGGCTCAGCATTTGTTGGATTCAAATCTACTTTGACTCATTCGAAATTTCAGTTGTGCGCGCACACTCCGCAGTAGTACATGATACTGCTAAAATGTCATGTGACGTGACTAGTGCTGGGTTGCGACTCGTTGTTGGGTTATGCCATTGGGTCATGCCATTGGGTCATGCCATTGGTGTTGGCGTTGGTGCTGGCCGTTGATACGTATTTGAGTATCTTACGATCTGTTCTATATTCAATAGTATGCATATGCTAGTTTACATCACGAAGTGGCTTCGATCTTTACTCTTTTGACTGTTCGGTTCCGGACCTTCCGCTTGACTCCTGTTTCCATTCTTGTAATCTCTTTGACTTCCTCTTTAACTTCCTCTTTAATCTCGTTTCCAGTATCAATCGAGCCAAGTTCCTCTAAACCGATCTCTTTCTTCACCTCCAGCAGTCCCTCCACAGGTTCCTCTACAGGTTCCTCTATAGGTTTACTGGGTTCTTTAGCGATTCCAAGATCTTTAGTAAACAGCACTGAGTGCGCCCATCCAGCGTACTCGCCCCATAATTCAGAGAACATCTTTTGTACAGCAGAATAAGCTTTGGCGCCAGTTGGGACTTTCATTTTATAGTCTCTGGACGCGATCTTGTACATATGCGTGTCCACAGGCACGATGCTGTGCTTGTCTAAACTCATTAGCGCAACGCAGTCAGCGACTTTAGGCCCGACACCAGCGAATTCTTGTAAAGAGAGCACTGTTTCCTCAACGCCGGCAGTCCGGAGGTTATGGAGGTAGTCTTTTTCTTTGGTTTGAATGATTTCGGCCGTGGCGGTTATATACTTCGCGCGGTACCCGAACCCGAGCTCGCGGAGTCTCGTTTCAGTGCCTGGTTTTGTCAATGCTGCCGGTTCGGGGAAATCGAAGTACTTGACGCCGTCAATTGCATGCACAAAAGTCCCGAATTCAGTCGCCAGTGAAGCTACCATTCCGGAAATCCGTTTTATGTTGTTATTGCTGCTGCAAATAAACGCACACAGCGTCTCCCAGGGGTCCTGTCGCAGAATACGGATCCCTTTTGTTTTTGTATGGAATTTAGGATCGCGGCTTGACCAGTCGGTGTACAGTTTGTTCACGCTTACATTGAGATTGAAGTAGTCTTTAACCAAATCTTCGTCGCTCAAACTAGTCCCTTGGCCGTGCGTTTTGTATAGAAGGTGCGAATCGGTTTGCTGGACTTGCAGAACGCGATTGTGCATACAGAGAACCCAGGTCCCGGGATTATACGACCGCCAGCGGAACGCTTGCCCGCATTGAAGCACGGCATCAAGGTTCAATTCCGCAGGATCGACTCTAATTTTAGACCACATTGACAATTGTTCTAACGTGATTGTACGGCGAGTGTGCGTTGATTGGATGCAATTGTCCTCTTTCGTGAACTGCTGCGGCTATGCAGTAATGTTGTTAGGCAGTTTTTTTGTGTATTTCTTAGGTGATCCGACATTTTTCATCTGCACTAATTAAAGTCACATGATAAAACGCGTCGCGTTAGATGACCAGTAGAGAACCAAGCAGGTAAACTTCAACACCCATTCAGCTAGAAAAAATGAATACTGAAGAACAAGCGTACCTCGATCTGTGCCGTCGCATTATTTCTGAAGGCGAGAAACGCCCCGACAGAACAGGAACTGGCACCCTTTCACTGTTTGCGCCCCCGTCGCTCAGGTTCAGTTTGAAAGACAATAAGTTTCCACTTCTTACAACGAAAAGAACGTTCTTTAGAGGCATTGCCGAAGAACTGTTCTGGTTTGTCAATGGGCGCACCGATGCGAAACAGCTTGCAGACAAGGGCGTTCATATTTGGGACGGCAATGGAAGCCGCGAGTTCCTTGACAGCAGAGGGTTGACTGAGAACCGCGAAGGCGATTTAGGACCGGTTTACGGATTCCAATGGCGTCATTTTGGCGCAGAGTACAGAGGCTGTGACGCGGACTACACTGGTTGCGGAATCGATCAGTTGCAACAGGTCATTGACACTATTAATAAGGACCCTTACTCTAGAAGGATCATTCTATCTGCTTGGAACCCCGCAGCTGAAAGGTTCATGGCTCTTCCGCCTTGCCATATCCTCAGTCAATTCTACGTCTCGTGCCCTAATGGCGAGAACGGAAAGAAATACTTGAACTGCCAGATGTACCAACGCAGCGGCGATATGGGTCTCGGAGTGCCATTCAATATCGCTTCTTATGCCCTTTTAACTAAAATGATCGCCCATGTCACGCATTTAGAACCGGGCGAGTTCGTGCATGTGTTAGGAGACGCCCACGTCTATGCTAACCACGTGGACGCATTAGTCGAGCAATGCGACCGCACGCCTACTGAATTCCCCACTCTGGAATTCACTCGCGATATTAAAAACATTGAAGACTTTACAATGGACGATCTCCTGCTCACGAATTATAACCCGCAAAAGAAAATCGAAATGCCAATGGCAGTATAACTAATTAACTAACTAACTAACTAACTAACTAACTAACCAACCAATTAACTAGCTAACTACTCACTACTAACGCAATTCTTATCTCCACTGTTCTTTTTTTGCGAAATATCTCGTCTGCGCTATATGCAGGGAAAACGAGGGTAGAGGCTTTTCGGGAATGCAAGTGACTGTATGTCCATTATTGTTTGTTTCTTTGCTTGTTTGTTTGCTTGTTTGTTTGTGTATACGTGTTTACTTCCGTTTCTTTATCTAAATATATCCAGGTCACAGAGTTCTAGAAATATACATTTGCTGAACTTGCTAAGTGCATGGGTCTAATTGATTATGATTATGTAGAGGCTGGGCGGAGTGCATGCAGCACTCTATGCACGCACATGCTATGCACGCTATGTACTTTATGCATGCATTATGCATATAACATAAGCAGTTCATGCTTTTATTATAATATTTCACACGATTTGAGGCATTAGAATTGAAAGTAGAAGGAACAGGCCAGAAAAAAGGTGGAAAAAGCAAGAAAACAAGAAAGAAAAAGGGAACTAAAGGTGTAATAAATAATCAAATAAATAATCGGGTGAACAAATGCAGTGATTGCAGTATGGAAGTCATCCCTTGCCACACAGAAACGTCGTGCGCATCCACGTCTCGCACGTCCGCATGCGCATTTCGGTGTCTTCTACTGTAGTCCCAAGCATGACGGAAATAACGCGGTGTAAACACGTTAGCGGTTCCGGCAGCTCGAAATTGTTCTCCCTCGTTTCGCCGAAACATAAATACTGCTCGCCCATTTTGATGTTAGTGTTAGTTGGCGACGGCGAGCTTGTAGTATTCAGAAGCATTGTGAGATCATCTAAAACATCAGGGTCGGGGAACATGGTTTCAGAAACCTTGGTATCTGTATGCGGGAACAATGACCGCAGCCTGCGGTCTTTCAATTCCTTGCCGTGGGTGTTAATGCTCCATTGCGCGTATTCTTCAATGGTTTGCTTGTCCCAGTAAATGGCTTCTAAGGGCTCGGCTCTAGCGAAAATAGGGGGCTGTAAATAAACTCTGCTCAGAAAGTCTCTCCACACCATCAAATCCGGTTTCTCGGCTTCTCTATCTGCCGGAACCTCTCTTTCAACACCATCTAAACCATAGTACAGTTTCAAAGAACATGCAAATAAAAAAACGTGCGCGATATCATCGTCGAGCCATATTTCGCGACTCCCACGCGCTCTAAAGGAAGTGGATAAAGACGAATAAAGTTCTTTTGCAGCAAGAGCAGTTTCTGGAGGAGCCATAAAGAGCCTGCACAGTTTGTAAAACACAGCTGAGGGATTCGTTATAGGGAACTTGAGTTTAAACTTCTCGACCAACACTCCACGCACCTCGCGCACGCATTTATACAGCGCACCGTCGTGCAGTTTATTGCGTGTGAATCGTGATCGGTAGCTCCATGTGAGTTTTGACACCCGCTCTACGTCAACAAGCGATTGAGTATCCAGGTAAGGAAAAGGTTCGTTTAAAATGAGATTAAACTCCAGCAGCAAAACAGGAGCGCCAATAAATCTAACTGCAAGGTACTGCAGGGCTACAAGCTCTAAAGCACCGAGTCTGTGTACGGTCCGAGGCGAGAAAAAGTCGACGCAGTTCAAGTACAGGAACCACATCTCTTTTGCAATCTTTTTAAACTCTGCCGGCAACCCAAACCGCTTAGTGGTATGCTCGACTTCTCGCTGGTATATCTCCTGCATCAGTTCCAGCACTAGCGCGCGGCCTTCGCGACCAAATACGTTATTGCTCTCTACCTCTCTTTGGGTCTGTGTGCCTTGAGACTGGGTGAACCGGATTCCGTGGCCGTACATCCCATACTCGCCCTCGTCCACTGCTGTTTCTAGGCCTATTTGCACATGCCCATTCTGACAGACGCGCTGGCCATTCAGGATCTGGTAGAATGTCGACGTGCAGTTATCGGTGCCGCACGCCGCGCCTTTGATCCATACCATTTTCCGTCTGTACTAAAGTTTACAACCAGACCTCAATATGCACACTACAGGGCGAAGGGTTATGCCACATTCTGACAACACTTTGTGTCAGGTGTTTTTTTTTTGCTTTCGTCCTTTAAGCAAAGATCATGCATGCATGCATACTAATCGCTCGCTCGCCCCCTCACCCCCTGTCATTTTCCGTCTAAACGTCGGTTAGGAAGTGCACGAAAAGCGGTGCTTATTTTATCGGGAGAGTAGAAAACTAGATTTCTTTACGTAGGACGGTTATTATACATTTGCTATACCCGAACGGCAAGAAATCTGATTCGATCTAAGGCCCTGTGCGTGGATTCCACGACAACTCCCAGGGTGTGTGCTAGGGTGCATTTATGTGCGTACAGGTGCGTACAAGCACATACCCCAGGAATATCTGGGCGTATCTCGGCATGCCGTGTGTGCGTGTATTCAGAACAAATTGTCCCGATATACACTTCAAATAAAAGGGAAATGTTGTTTATTTATACTGCTCTGTTTTACATGTTTTTTCTCGGCCCTTTTCCGCTTCTATCTGGTCCTATCTCAAAAGTATCTCTGAGTGTTTCTATATTTACCCTGAAGTGTCACTGGTGCAGGTGTGTTTATGTTTCCAATATGCATGTATGTATGTATGTATGTATGTATGTACGCATGTAAGTAATGTGCACACTGTGTGTATGTTTAGCACGCTATATGCTGAGTGCTGTGTGCTATATGCTGTATGTGTGTATGCGTGTATGCGTATGTACGCTAAGTGTTACATAACATATAATACACAGGTACGGTTAGGTATGTGGGTACATATATGTAGCCTAAACCAATGAGAGATGAATAGGAGAGAATGCGAAGCAAGAGGCGAGGATGTGCGAAGAAAAGAGAAAAAAAAAACGATGTGGGAATAGAAAGCAAGGCCAAGAATACAAGCGTCAAATGAAAAAAAAATGAAAAAATGTGAATCAGACTAAACGGAATATGTAGAGTAACTAATGCATACAACATAATGTATGAACGAATATCTTTCAGAATGCAAGGGAATCCATTTCAATGATAGCTTTGAAGCGAAGGTTAAATGTGCTTGATGAGGGCAATAGCCTATGCTTGTTGGCCACCGTACCCTTTGAGACCCCATTAAGAGTAAACCCTTATACCTGCCTGTGTTTGCAAATCAGCATAAGGGCAGCAACAAGATAATGAACGTGCCCTGTAATCCACATTATTTTGCCCCTACCTCTGTGTTATACGCCCTTAAAACCAGCTGCCGATTGCCGGAGACAATGCAAATTGGCAATTTAACTTGACTAGTTTATGTATTTATTGTGAATTTAAAAAAGTTTATTTGTGTATTTTCATAGATACGGTTGCTTCTCATGTGTGTGTTGGTATCAGGTGATGCGGTACCTGCAGGAGGCTGCATTTGCTTAGTAGGGTGTGAAAACGTAGGTGGTTCTAGAGAAGGTCAGGTCAAACCAAACACACAACACCTCAACCTTTAGCATCCCCCCACCCCGACCTACTGCGCCGCCGCTTCAGCCGCAGGTCTATAGCTAAACCCACCCACTAAACCGACGACGCCGACTAAAAAAACCGCCGTTAACAAAAAAACGACGCTGTATTTAAGCCCAGTCCGAAGTCTCCGTCACAAACGTATAAACTCCAGAGAGTTTTCCGGTTCCGATAAGAGTTTATAAGTGCATAGTCCAGGCCTAGTCGTAATAGCATTACGTCCCGCAATAAACACAGCCACGCCCGAACACAGCCACACAGTTTTGCACACGAAGAAGCACTAGTTACGTTTTTGGTCTTCTTTTGTGTATAAATGGACTACACTTCCGGCCAAGACGCGCCGACATGGCACAAAGAAGCCAGCGTCGAGGAGCGCAAGAAAATGATACAGGGCCTGCTGCAGGTGATGATGTCGCTGAAGGACAAGTACCCGCCAGACAGGCTGGTCTTTCTGGCTCAGCAGTACGAGCGGATGAATTTCAACCGGTCCCGGTCTAGACAGGAGTATGTTGAGAACATCAAGATGAAAATGAACGATCTACGCGGTTTGATCAGCGCTCAGGTTAAGAGTTCTGCCCAGGCAGACTGGGTGCGCGCGAACCAGATGTCTCAGCAGCCGCAGCAAATGCCAGGCCAGATGTCTAACCAGCAGCTCCAGAACCCGGCAATGGGCGGAGCCCAAAGCATGGCCGGCCAAGGCATTCAAACCCCGCAAATGAACCAAATGAATCAAATGAACAGCCGTGCAAGCACTCAGCAGCCAGCAATGTCTTCAGCCGGGATGAACTCGGCCAGCATGTCTATGAACCAGCCTGTACGCTCGACAGTCCCGCCTATGAGCGCAGCCGCGCGTGCTGCAGCCCAGCAAAGGCTTTCAACTCAGCAAGCACAGCAGGCTCAAGCCCAGCAGGCTCAAGCTCAACAAGCTCAGCAAGCACAGGCCCAGCAAGCCCAGCAAGCGCAACAAGCCCAAGCTCAACAGGCCCAGGCCCAAGCGCAACAGCCAAGACCAGCATCGCAGTCTGCACAGCCGATTCCAGGCCGTGCTAATGCCCATTCCCTGCCGCCAATGACCCCTGCTGAACGCGACTCGATTCTGCAAGAGATTCTGCCGCAAGGAATCAGGACCGAAATCCCCGAGATGATTCTTATGCAGTTCCCGCGGCTGAACCTGCCAATCAGATCCTGGCAGGACGTGATGACCCTCACGCGGAAGAACATGATTCCGCAAGACTTGTTTCTGCAGATGAAGAACAAGTTCCATAAGTACGTCCAGGACATGCTTTTCGAGAAACACGCGCAAAGACTAGCGCTGAAACAGTCTTCTCCCGCCGAGCCTGCGGCGAAACTGCCGTTCCAGCCGGATATGCACCGTTCTAATGTGAACTCCGGGCTGCCAGGAGGGCAAACCACTGTTCCTTCCGCGGGAATGCGCGTTCCGTCGCAACCAGGAGGACATAAAATGCCGAATATGAATATGATGAACCAACCAATCAACCAAGCCAACCAGACGATGCCAATGCCTGGGTCTGGTAATGGAATGCCAGCAGGAATGCCAGCAGGAATGCCCAACGGGATGCCTAATGGAATGGCCAATGGAATGGGTGGCGAACGGGATATGAAACAGGCAGAGTTTATGTACAGACAGCAGGTTCTTCTCCAGCAGCAGAACCAGCAGAAGAAGGCGCAGGTCCAGTCGCGCGCACAAGCCCAAGCCCAGCAGCAGGCCCGTATCCAGGCTCAGCAAGCTCAGCAAGCTCAGCAGGCCCAGCAGGCCCAGCAGGCTCAGACCCAGGCCCAGCAGCAAGCACAGGCTCAACAAGCACAACAGGCCCAGCAACAGGCCCAGCAGGCTCAACAAGCGCAACAGGCTCAGGCTCAGCAGGCACGGGCTATTCCCCCTACTCAGTCACCAGCTGCCGGGTTCGCGAAACCAGCGTTTTCTAGCGCTAACCAAACGCCTAAAGAGGAGCTTGTAGTGAACGGCCGTCCTGTGCGTGAAATGACGACAAAGGAACTGCTAGACGGCTGGGGCAACGGCACTTTCGCCCGTGAACGTGAGCAGCTGCGGTTCTTGTATGCAGACATGAAAACCGAGACCGTCCGCATCCAGCGTGAGCTTGAAGCGAAGAACCCGGTTCTGACTGAGTCGGAGAAAGCCTATGTCCGTGAGCAGCTGCTCACCCCGTTGTTTAGGCGCATGGTACTGAGAACCGACCAGTTCATCCCGATGTACTATCTGTACTCGAACTGCAACAACGCTGGGGCGCGCCAGTTCATGCGGTTTAAACCGCTGTTCCTTCTTATGCATAAAATGCTCACCGAGCAGAACAAGTACACGACGACTCCGCAGCAGCTAGAAGCGTTGAAAGAGGATGTGAAACGGTACTTCCACTTCGTTTCCGAGTGCAACAAATACGCGACGGAGAAGGCGTTAATGGGCGGCGCTGGCGGCGCTGCTTCAACTGCTTCTTCTACAGCAGCAGCAGCTCCTCCTCCTCCTAATACCGTTAACCCGAACGTCAACCAAGCTGTCAACTCAGGTGTCAATGCTAACCCCGTCAATGCGAACCCTATCAATGCGAACCCTATCAATGCCGTCAATGGCAACGAACCGATCTCGCAGAGTCAAATGAACTCAGTTCCTGTGAACGGGGCAATGCCGAACAGGATGATGCAGCCGCAATTGCCGTCTCAAATGAATCCCATGAACCAAATAAATCAAATGGGACAGCAACTACAGCCGCCGTTAATGAACCAGCCTGGAATGAACCCGATGATGCCAATGAACCAACCAACGAGTTCGCCTCAGCTTGCGCAACAGATTCCGCCAGGAATGATTCCTTCTCAGATCAATGGGAAGGTCGCTACTGCCCAGCAGAAACAAGCAATGCAGGCTCGACTTGCACGTGCTCTACTACAGCAGCAGCAGCAGCAGCAGCAGCAGAGTCAGCAAGGCCAGCAAGGCCCTCAGGGCCAGCAACAGGGCCAGCAAGGCCCTCAGCAGTCTCAGCAGCAGGCTAGAGGGATTACTCCAGGTGCCAATACACCGGGTCTTCCTAACACTCCAGTTATGCCTAACGGTATGCCTAGTGGAATGCCGCGCACACCCAACATGAGTTCGAACATGCCGCGCATTGGCACGCCTAACAACGTGTCCAGCACTGGCCCCGCGGTTCCTGAACCGATCGAGTCTTGGCAAGATCCTAAAAACCCGCATGTGGATATGCACAAAATCCCCACTCCAAGCCCACTAACCGCGCCCGCGTCTTTGGCTGCAGACGCTCTTCCGCATGGCGCCGTTCCTGCTCCTCAGCTGGCTGCTCCTTCGGCTGCTCCACGACCTGGATCCGTACCAGGCCAGCCGCCAATGCCCGCCCAGATGCCGCCTGTTCCCTCTCAAATGGCGCCTATTCCGTCTTCGGTTCTAAGCTCGCCTAGTAAACGCACCGGCACGCCGCAGGTCGGAATGAACGCACAAACGAACCGGATGTCTGCGTCGCCCGCTCTTTCGAATTCCGCGCTTTCATCCAACGCGATTCCCCGGCCTGCAAACGCGATCCCCGCAGAAAGAACGTCGAGTGCTGCTAGTAAAGAGAACTCTGTTGGCGCACCTAGTGCTAACGGCACTGCTGTTCCGATTTCTGAGATCACGCCTCAACCGCGGTTAACTAATATCAACAAACTGCGCGATATGAGGCTGGACTCGATGAAATACTTCTTCTCGGTTCTCGGGTCAGTCCTTAAAGTCAGTCCTGACGAGATCGATAAAGCGTGCATTCGCCAAACGACGAAACCGGAATTATCTGGCGATAGAGCGGCGAAACGGCAGCGTGTGTCATGGCAGGGTGTTGTCTCTCCTGTTGAGTTGCGTCTTGCGTTCCAGAGTTTGACGCTCATGAACGAAATGCAGGAGTCCGGGCCTACAATTGCCACCCCGCCGTCTGAAAACAAGAAGAATCAGCTCGTTCTGCCTGTGCAGGACGAAGACGAGTGGGACTACATGTCGCTGCTGAAATAAACAGCTGTATAACATCTACTAACACCATGTAAGTATAGCACCCAACATCATGCACCATGCAATGCACTATGAAATATGCACTATACACTATGCACTATACACTATGCACTATACGAAATGAATATAGCGAGAACACCGTATATTCTATACAACGGTGTGTATTCTATGTAACGGCATGTGACGGAATTTAATGGCATGCACTAGTGCGTGTTGTCTAAAGTATTTGTGTACTGCGGCGTACTGGCCCCACACATATCCCATGCACTGATCCATGTCCATGCAATGTTAATACTCGGCTAACACAGCGTTAATAAGTACCCCGCGCAATGTACACCGACGGCCCATGTAATGTCAGAAACGCAGCATGCAATGTTTGTGGACCTCCCATGTAATTTCATGCAGCTTACTTTGCACGCCTATACTAATTGTTGTGCTAACCGAAACACGTTGAGATGCTGCACTTTATTATTTCGAATGTATTCTATGATGCTTTCTGTATGTATTCCATATATATTATGGTTGTATTATATACTTTCTGTATGCGTTCCATATGCGTTCCATATGCGTTCTGTATGCGTTCTGTATGCGTAAAATGGGAAGTGTATACTGGGCAGCGTGCAGCCATCCTATGCAGCCATGCACTCCTACAAAGTTAAAAGTTGTTTAGATTTCTGCTTTATCTTCGTGCACCACAACCTCGGGATCCGTTTAGTTTCAGCAAATGCACAGTTTTGAAAACAAGTTTTCTGACCCCAGTATGAGCTCAGCTTCTAGTCATATGGCGTCGTCTAAAGCGATCGATACTCCGAATGTCGTTTTGGACGTGCCGTTCGAGCTGAACGGGGTAGTGAATCTCATGCAATTGGCCGAGCAGAAATACGGGTTTGAAGCGATTCACCCGGATTTGGTGACCGGCGACGACCTGCTAGAAGACGAGGACGCAGACGACAATGAAGAGCCTGAAGGAGACGAGGAAATCGACGAAGACGGAAAGGAAGTGAGTATACCCAGCACCAACACAAATAATCTAAGCGCTGCACCAACATCAGCAGCGTCTCCAGCTCCTACGCCAGCTCCAGGTACTAACCCTGGCGCTAATCCCGGAACTGCGCCCTCAGCGGCCAGGAAACCGCCGAAAAAGAAGGTCGGGAAGTACGATTTGAACGACCCGTTTATTGACGATACCGAGACTCAATGGGAGTCTAACGCCACCGCCACAAAAGACGGGTTCTTCGTGTACAGCGGGATTATTGAAAGTCCTGACGACGGTAAAGAGGAGTCGAAAAAGGGCGTTAAAAGAAAGAAAGACGATGCCGCTAATAATAACAAGAAACGCAAGCAGGCGCCGAAAAAGAAACCTGCTGCAAGTAAAGAAAAATCTAAGAAACCGAACGACGAAACGCCAACAGATGCGAAATCACCAGAACCCGCTGATTCTAAACCTGCTGCCAGTGTCGAGCCAGTAGACAAGGAAGAAGCTACTGAAGGAGACAAGGAAGACTCTAATGACGCAGAGCAAACTGATCAAACTGATCAGAACGATCAAACTGACCAGACTGATCAGAACGAACTACAAACTGAAGAGAGCGAAGAGAAGGCTCAAGAGAACGAGCCTGCAGCTAGCGACGAGAACAGCGACTAAAACAGCGACTAGAACAGCGCTAATTAGATATATCTAGACTAGTTTATACGGTTTGGTCCAATTGGCGTAGCTCAATTGGCGCATTCTGACGATAATACGGTAGATAAGGTTAGAACATGCACCATAACCCATGCACCCCACAAACCCGCAGCTGTATGCGCGAAGCCTGCAGATAACAATACTTTATACGGTCAATAACGATAACCCTAATACACACTCATCTAGCCTACTTCTGACCTCGATTCCAGAAACCAAGCCTCCTAAATCTTAATGATTCTGTCTAGCATTTTGCTCGGGCTGGCTGCTGCTGGCCCCTTGAACGACCAGAACCGAATTGATTTCCAAGACGTTAATGCTGCTCTGAAAATCGGCAACAATTCGCCGTTTGAAGCCGCTGCTGAAGCGAACGGCGGTCTGGCCGGGCTTAACCTGAATTCCCAGACCCTGGAGCTGCTCGCATCCGCATGGAACGACGCGTTTTCCAAGGACCCGAAGAACGTGTTTGCGCAGTTCACGGAGACGAAAACAGCGTCTAAACCGCCTCGGTTTGTTACCAAGAGATTAGACGGGTATAACACTCTGAAACTGGACGAGTTCCCGAACTTCGAAGTCAGAATCAAGAACCCAGGCAAGAAACTCGATATCGACGATGTCAACACTTACAGCGGCTACGTCGACGTCCTTAGCGAGGACAAGCATTTCTTCTTCTGGATCTGGGAATCCCGTAACCAGCCTGCCGACGATCCTGTCGTTCTCTGGCTGAACGGTGGGCCCGGCTGCTCTTCTGCCACTGGCGAGTTCTTTGAACTGGGTCCTGGCTTCGTCACTAAGAATCTGACTACTGAGTTTAACCCGAACGCTTGGAACTCGAACGCGACTGTGATCTTTTTAGACCAGCCAGTCAATGTCGGGTACTCGTACAGCGACAACGACGTCTTCGACACTACAATGGCCGCTGAAGACGTCTACAAGTTTTTGGAAATTTTGTTTGTCTCGTTCCCGCAGTACCAGAACCTCCCGTTCCATATCAGCGGCGAGAGCTACGCCGGCAAGTACTTGCCCGCCATTGGCGCTGCGATCCTCGACCATGAGGACCGCACGTTTAACCTCAGCAGTGTGATTATCGGCAACCCGATTACTGATCCGGCAATCCAGGTATTCAGTTCGGTGGCCATGGCTTGTGGAGACGGAGGGTACCCTAGCGTTCTCGACGAAGAGACTTGTGTTGGTCTGTACAAAAAGGTTCCGAAATGCGAGTCGTTGCTGAACTCGTGTGTTGACAGCAACTACAACTACCTTATTTGCCAAGGCGCGACCCTCTACTGCTCGCAGCTCGAAATGCCGTACCTCGAGACCGGAAGGAACCCGTACGACATCTCCGACAACTGCGGCGACGACTGCTACCCCGAAATGAACTACATTCTCGACTACATGCGGAAACCCGAGGTCATTGAGGCTGTTGGATCCGACGTTACTGACTTTGATGACTGCAGTTCTAAAGTCTACTCCGGGTTCACGATCACGGCCGACGGCGTGCATACTGAAGGCCCTGACGTTCTTAAGATTTTGGATAACGAAGTCCCGATCCTGTTCTACGACGGCGCGCTCGACTGGATCTGTTCGTGGCCTGGCGTTTATAGGCTAGTCGAGCAGCTGCGGTACAAGAAACACTCTGAGTTCACGCGCAAGATGCTGCGTCCGTGGACGGTTGACGGCAAGACTGTTGGCGAGACTAAGAGCGCGGGCAAACTGTCGTGGATGAAGGTGTATAATGCCGGACACATGGTTCCTCACGACCAGGGTGTTGTCGCCAACGCTATGATCAACCAGTGGCTCCAGGACGGTAAATTCACCGACTCTTGAATCCATTCCACATCAATCAAGTATTGATCAAGTATTAATCAAATATTAATCAAATTAACCGCTAAATATTAACCGCATTCATTTTACCCATTTCATTTCATTCACGTCATTTCATTCACGCCTCACTAATTTATATGCATATCGGCGGCGTGTGCATATGCGCATGTGACCACTGTTGTATTGGTCATCGTGACGTTCATGCATCTATTCTAAAGACCTGGTTAGACGGTTCATAGATAGTTACGTTAGTGGTTATTGATATTTGAGTGTATTTAGATAGGAGGAGGAGGCACGTCTGAAGCGGCCTTGCTCGACCCGCCATCAATGGATCTGCTGATTTGGCTCTGTTCCGAGAAGTATGCGTTCAAGTCCGGCAGATCATGCCCGTTACGAGGCTTGACCTGACCGTGCTCGTGGTTCCGCGGCCGCATGCGCGCTAGACTGTTGGTAGGCGTTTGCTCGCCGTCAATAGTTTCCAACGGCTGCGGGGGCATAGGCACAGGCACCGGCGGGTTTAATGGCTGTAAATTGGCAGCATTAGCCGCATTAGCCGCATTAGCAGCATTAGCCGCATTAGCAGCAGCGGACGCATCGAAAATCGTTCCTGCCATTACAGACTGGTCAGAGGCTGGTTTCGGGAGGCCGTGGAGAAGACCGTAGCCTACACCACAGCCAAGTTTTCCTTGTACTGACGGGAACACGCGCGCAGGACGCACGATGTTGTAGTCGCGGTTGTATACATACAGAATGATCCCGTCTGTAGGGTTAGCATGCGCAATGACTTCGGCAAGCCGGTGCTCACCGCCGGTTTCCAGAAACCCGCACTCGCATGCGACGATATAGTCAGCGTGTGATTTCAAGCCTGCCTGCTCGGCTGGAGAGTTAGGAGACACATTCAGAACATGCCAGACATTGTCTGCGGCTGATAACGGGGTCCATTGCAGCGATATTCCTACTAAACTCGCCGGAGGGATGTCTATATGCAGCTCGCGCTCTTCCTTTCCCTTGGCCGAGAAAACCGTGAGATAAAGGGATCCTTGAGCGTCTACAATCGCAGCCTCGCATTCGTAGACCGGGCTGTGGTCGGCATAGACGTCTGACGCTCTGTAGTCGGTGTCGTCGGTTCCAAACCGCGTGCCGTTGACGGCGACGATGTAGTCGAAAAGAGGCTCGATTCCAGCAGCGCTGGCGGGCGAGTTGTCTTCTACATGCAGCACACGGAACCCGTACGAACTGATTCTCGCAATGTCAGGGGCGATAATGCCTTCAGCCTGTTTAACTAGCCGCTTTGCGAACCCCAGCATACTTTGTCATCATCTAATACAGCAATACTTGTACTTAGTTTACAAGCATAGAACAGAGAACAAACGCAATTGAATTAACCGGATAGGTATATTTGTACCTAATTGTGCCTAGTTGTGCCTGTATATACCTCATTGTGATTGGCTAAACCGGCTGTGGAATCTAAGTGTTATTAAATAATGTGGCGTTATTGTATATCTTCTTCTTACTAGCGTTCAGTACGTACTGTTTGCATTGCACTAATTTTTACTGTAAACTTTCGCATGATGTTGCATGTTGTTGCACACTATTGCATACTGTTGCATACTGTTGCATGTTGGTCAGGTTTTGTCAGTGTTGGGTGGTCAGGTCCAGACGTCTGGCCGTGGTTAGGTGGCTGTGGTTAGGACGGTTGGGGTGGTGGTTTTAGCTCATTATTCGGTTTTTTCCGAGCTGTAGATGGAGGCGCAGTTCTGTTGGGTAGAATAAAGAAAGTAGACGGTTAGTGGGGTATGTATGTATACTACAAATTACAATTCAAAACTAGTTCCAAGTGCAGGTGAAATTGTATTAGCAAGAGAAACAATTAACCGTCATGCGTCTCTCACTCAAACACACAAAGATCCTGATTATATAATTGTAGTTGGCACGTTGGGTGCATAAGCTCGTCACGTTCCCTGGTTGCTGTGTCTGTTCTCTTTAGCCTGCTAATTTGTGGGTATGCATGAATTCGCTAGGATGCCTTGTTACTGCTGAAGAGAAAGGGACCGCTAAACCTGTTGCGCGACGGATGCAGTCTGTGCGCGAGCCGTCCCTTCTGCTGCGCATTCTATTAGTGCTGCTTCCCTTTTTGCGTGAGAAAGCAAGCAAGAAAATCGAGGTTGAAATCAAAAGCGAGTTGGACGAAAAAGGCGAGAAAGGCGAGAGATCTGAGAAAACTGAGAAAAGCGAGACTTCGAGCCAGTTTGGAGGTAGAGACAAAGACCAAATGAAGGTCAATAATGACAAGGCGAACGGGATTGAGAAGATTGAGAGAACTGAAAAGCTCGATAAACTCGACAAACTCGATAAAAGCGATAAAAGCGATAAAAGCGATAAACCCGATAAGACCACACGCAGACGCAAACGGAAATCGACATCTGCAAGCATCCCTCCTCTCGGCCGCCTGCTGAAACCGCGCGAGCGCAAGATCCTTGTTCTTGACCTTGACGAGACACTTATTCACTCAATGAGCCGGAGTACTAGCAAAGCGAGCCAGATAGTAGAGGTGCACCTGAAAACGCTGCCTGTGTCGTCGATGTACTACATCACGAAACGGCCGCACTGTTTAGAGTTTCTGCAAACGGTTGCGCAGTGGTACGAACTGGCGATATTCACTGCCGGCGTGCAGGAGTACGCTGATCCGATCATCGATTTGCTTGAACGCGATCTCGGGTTCAAATGCTTTAAACGGCGGTACTACCGGCACCACTGCACGGCTGCTGGCGACGGGCAGTTCATTAAAGACTTGACGGTGTTGAACGAGGACCTGCGCCGCGTGATGTTAGTAGACAATTCGCCTATCAGTCTGCAGAACCAGAAACACAACGGGATTATAGTCGAAGGGTGGATTCTAGACCCTTCAGACAAAGCATTGCTGCAGCTGCTTCCATTGCTGTATGCCCTGCGCCATGCGACTGATGTCCGCTCGGTTCTGTGTCTACAGAACGGCCGGAAACTAGGTCTGCCTGAAGTGCCGGCTGCCGAGACGCTGACGCCGGTGGAAAGCCCGGTGTCTTTAGAGTTATGAAACCAACCATTTTCTAAAGTAGACGTACGATGTAGACTTATAACGTAGACTTTAAATGCCTTTTATATGGCCGGTCACGTACTGTGCATCACGTACAGTGCGCCACGAACGGTGCGTCACGAACGGTGCGTCAGTTTATTGACTCTGGGCTCGAGCTGCCATAACTTGCTCGTGAGGTACACCTCGTCGTCCTTCATGCGGTCTTCGTACTCCAGCAGCTGCATATTCAACGCAGCGATCTGGGCATGCTGTTTCTCGAGCCTGCGCCCGTCGCGAGCGGCTGCCGCACATAGAAAGCTGTGCTGCGACTGGAGTTGTGTTTGCAGCTGCGTCTGCATTTGGATCTGCAGCTGGTTCTGGATTTCCTGGTGGATCTGTACTTGCAGCGCGTTCTGAGTCTGCAGATCAGAGTGGATTTGCGTCTGCAGCTGCAGCTGCATTTGCAGATCTGTTTGCATTTGGAGGTGCAGCTCGTCGCTGACGCCTTCTTGCCGTACTAAATTCAGCTGCGGCATTGTCTTGACATCCTTGGCTCGAGTCCCGAACCGTAAGGTGCCAACAGTCTCGCTAGCATGGACTCGCGACGGCGAGCAATGCAGAATCAGGCAAGTACGCGAATTGCCGGCTAACGAGTCCTGTAGAATCCGCGTCAGTTTAGAGTCTCGAAACGGGACATGCTGTGGCTGGTCAGGAGAAGAGAGGGCGTTAACGACCATTCCTAGCGCGCTTAAACTGCGGTTGATATTAGCTGCTTCTTCAAGCAAAGTTCCCCGCGCGCCGCTTTTCGCGACTTTTTCGCTGCCGGCAAGGTCTACAAGCACGAGTTTCGCCTGCTTGCATTTCCCAACAACATGCACTATGAAAATAGAATGGCTGCGCGACGAGCATGCGTTCATGTTGGTTGCAGCAACACTGCGGTTCTTGTCCCCGAGTTTCATGGCTGCGAAAATGTCTTGTGGGCTTTGAACTGTGGTCTCCGTTAGCCCCTTGACGTAGAACCCGCCGCCGCCTACTATATCGTGGACTTTCAGGTCCTGCTGTAGCTGCTGCGTTTTGCTGAGAAGGTCGCGCACCTTCTCGTTATAAATTTCAAGGTACCCCACGCGGACCTCGTCGGACTCGGGTTTGTGTTTGTACAAATAATCGATCATTCTAGGAATTGCGCCTTTACTGATTTCAGTAGCGTCGGGAGGGCCCATCATCGTGTGCGATTTGCCAGCACCGGTCTGGCCGTAGGCGATAACGCAGCCGTTGTACCCTTCAAGCACGCCGTCTAGAGTAGGTCTTACTGCCGAATCAAAGACCTCGGCCTGGGTGCAGTTAGGACTGAAAACCCTGTCGAATTTGAACTGCTGGGCCAGGTTCTCGATTTCAATGACTTCGTCGCTCAATTGCGTTATACAGCTAGGCCCTTCAAACGGGCGCAGCCTAACAACCACGCGGATCTGGTCGGGCGAGTTAATGCCTTGTTGGGGATGGGTATATAAGGGTCCATTGGGCGTGGATGTGGTTGAGGGGCTGTAGAGCTCGCTTGTGCTGGCGGCGCTGGCCTGGCTTGAAATGCTGGCGCGGCTGTAATGATGCGACCCATTAGTGGTTCTAACACTCAGCCTGCTGGGTGCTTTGGTGGACCGGGTTGAACGAGTACTGAGCCGGCTCGAGCTGCGTTCAGGAGCGTCGTAGCGCTCGGTGGTGCGTTTGATTGCGGAAATGAGAAATTAAACTGTTGGTGTGTGAACGGATAAGTTGCCAAAAACGCGGGAAAATAAGCGGGCGAAAGAGTGTGTCTTTAATAGGATTTTATCAGTTTCAGAAAAATGTTAGCAAATCAGTGAACTTTGCAATTAACCGAATTAATTGCAGATCAGAGTATACTAGCTTGTGTTTCAACTGGTTCCTACCGCTGCTGGATTGGCCTATTTCCGGTCTGGTTTTGGTTTTGAGGAAATTTTAATTTTGGTTTTGGTTTTGGTGTTCGAGTAGATCGCCCAGCTTAGCCAGTGCCTAGAGGTATTTACACGCTTTTAAAGCTAGAGAGCTCTCTCAATGATCTTTTTGTTTACTCGTATTAGCTAATGAGAGAATGCTTGGGTACGTGATACTGTCACTGCTCTGCACAGACCCCAATGTATGTGCCTTAATTTAGCGCTCTGCAGGCTGGATATTATACCGCTTATTATATATAGTGCGTTTTTTCCCCTTCAAGCTGGCGTGATCTGGCATGATGTGATGGGTAAGTACCTACCACCTGTCTGTTTTGTGCCTGCTTTTTAACTATCCACTTTAAATAATATAATCTGTTACTAGGTATGCAACAAGAACTATTTATTTGCCTTTCTAGGCCTGGCATCGCATCAGGTATCTGTACTCTACTTATCCCGTGCAAATACTGAAGACCCACATGCGTCACCCTGCATACAGTCTATTCTAGATCTGAATTCCACCCGATAAGCACACCGCCTAATTATCTGCTCTTGCTCGCCGTGGCTATAATAATTCTGCACCGCACACTTTATCGATCATTTTCTATATTGCTAAGTATTGCTAAGTATTGCTGTATCTGAAGCGCTGTTACGCGCCCTTATATACGTACCGGAACTTTCCCAGTCTCTCGATCTCAGTATTCACTTCGTTCAGCCAGTTCTCTATAATATACGAAGTGATCGACATCGTCAACGGGAAGAACCACAGAAAATGCGTTGGTGTAAACGGCTTTATCGACAAGTAGGCGCTCAACGCTATTAACGCCCCAAACACGACATTCAACTGCCTAGTTCGTTTGGCGTTCGCTCGCGACATGCGCATACTGAACGCAATAGCCGAGATTGCAATAAGGCTGATTAGCGCTAGTTTAGCATGGCTTTTATACGGCTGGCGCAGTACATACAGCGGCGTCGGCAGAGCAAGCACTACTAGGAACCAGATCCTGTACAGCCGGTTCTGGATTTTGACACGGGTCTCAAACCCGGCAATTGTCTCCTCCTGCTGCTGCTCGTCGAGAAACTCGCCAACTGCTACCTTCTTCCGCCGCCGCTGGGCCCGTTCAGAGACCGACATATTTGTCATGCACGCTAATTGCACTTATAACAACGCTGTAAAAGAAAAGGCTGCTATTTCTGTGCTGTCCTTGAACGTTGCCGTTATATACACAGTATACAAATGTAATGTACAAAGTACATAAATATTGTATAAATATTGTATAACGTTATACGCACTCGTTGTACGCGCATTTAATGCACATTTATTGCACATTATTGCACTGAAAAGCTAATCTCAACGCTCAACTATTGGACAGTGCATAGCCGCGTGACACACACCCTATACGCATGTCAACCTGTGCATGCAATGACATTTATGCACATATGTTACATATGTTACATATGCAACGCATGCAACGCTTGAAACGCTTGAGATCGCTGAGATCGCAAAAACCAAGACAAAAAAAAACATAATTAGTGTACAACATATGGCTGATAGTACCTACTTTACGGCTTATTGTATACACACGCAATTAAACTGATTTAAGAACCTAGGCGACGCTACCGGCTCTACTAAATGCTAGCGAATTAGGGCAGGTTGGCAACATAAACAACAAACGGTTTGTAGTCCTGCTCCACTAAGGCCGAGTACTCCGCCATGTCGCCAGAATCGTTCGCAAACCGGCCGCGGCTGTCGCGCGAGACGGCGTTTCCACCGAGGTACGCGAACTGCTCCATCAGCTTGCTCTCCGTCTTCTCAGGGCTTAGTTTGGGCTCGAAGGACGCAGTCAGGTAAGAAGGCGGGAGACCGTACCGCAGCACAGACTCCACAAATATCCTGATCACACGCACGTGGCCCCACGCCTTGACGATATCACTGTAAGTGATGCTCGCAAGCGTTTCCACGTCCTTGCGCGACTGCGCTTCACGCGAACGCAGCTCGCTCTCCTGCTGGCGTGTAGCCTCGGCGTTAGGCGCGCGATCAGCCGTGCAAGTGTCAGGAACGTCGCGAGGAACCCATTTGTGCTCGCGGGCTTTAGTCGCGAACTCAGAAGCGAATTTCGTGAAAACGGTAACGCTGTACAAAACAAACGAGTCATCGGCCGTGATCTTTTTCGCAGACCGCGGCACGACCATCGTCGAAACCGACTCGTAAGACGCAAGGAAGTCCTTCTCGCCGTTGTTAGGAACGACTACAAGCACGCTCTGCAAAAACTCCGAGTTCTGCACGACGTCAGCAGGGCGCACAACGGCATCGAGCGACCTGATAGTCAAATCACCAGTGATTTTGCGGTCGATTTGAGCGATCTGCTGCTTGACACCCTGGTAGCTGGCCAGACGCGTCTTCAAATCGAGATCGGCGCTGTTGGCTTCCTGCGAGAGCACGGTCAGAAGATCGGCCATAGGACGGTCTGGGCGGTACTTAGAGGTGTTCCAGCCGAATTGCTGGAGGTAGGCGGCTGCAGACTTGCCGTCGATTTTCTCGGCTTTAGAGACTTTGGTTTCGTCGTTTTCGTAAAGCGAGACAATACTGTCGTGGGTTTTCAACAAAATAGCTTGCAATTGGCCGTCCAGCTTCGCGACATCATCGGCTTGGCGCACGAGGTTGTCGAGAAGACCGACTTTGAGGTCAGGAAGGATAATGCTGCTGACCCCGTTCACCACGCCGATTTTCGATTCGATCCAGGTCTTCAGTAGAGTCTCGGGCTCCCCGCTGCTGCCTGGGGCAGCCTGGGGAGGGATAGAGAGCATAAATAACGAAGTCATTATGGGGTGGTTCGGCAGCTGCTGAGTTCAGCGTTTGGAAGTGCACCCTGTTACCGCCGGTGAGTAATCGTGCACCTCTGGGTTCGGGGTGTGGGGATGTGGGTGCGCGTTAACTATGGTTAGGGGTCAAGATCGAGATCAGAATTACCGGTATCGTGTGGTTATCATGGACTCCTATCTCGTACTAATACCTTCATGCCGGGTTATACAATCGCCAAATTGCAATTGCCAAAATGCACTAGTCGCCATGCACTGTACTTTCTGCATTTTTCTTACTTGCAGCATAGCTGCCTACCGCTAATCTCGCCGCACATATCGCGTGCATCTAGCGTATACGTACTACTATTATTACACCTGGCTAATATTAACGCTACCCTATAGCTAATTACCCTGCAGACGAATTTGCAAACGAATTTGTACACTAATGTTGCACACTAATCTGTAGAGACATCAAGTTACACTCATCAGCATCACCAAAAAGGCCTGAGATCGACTAAGATCGACTAACCCTATATTGACAGACAAAACTGGGCAAGTTCGTAGGTAGCGTCTGATGGCATGCAAAAATGGTTTCTAAGACTGTATTCAACCCATAACTTCGAAAATAAATTAAAAAAGCTTCTAGATGCCGATCCCGTCCCGTGGTCGAATCTTTTTGTGCTGAACAAACTTTTCAAAACCAGAAACGACAAACTTGTTATTAAAAAGTACATTCCAGCGCTCGTATCAAGAGCTAGGAATGCAGGAAAATCAGAACCGGAGGCGGTTAATGCTGTTGGCGACTTCTCAGTCCGGTGCCGGCTGTTCAACGGTCTGCCTGTAGAGTTTAAAATGCATTGGATCAATACTCTGGCTGAAACAAACCCGTTAAGGGCAATCAGTATTTGGAAACTCGCTTATTCCACGAGCTGTGCAAAAAATGGCGGTGTAGATACAGCGCTGCTGTTTCAAGGAGTACAACTGTATATCCAAACCAACCAGATCGAGAAAGCCGAGGAGTACGCGTCGAAATGCGAGTACTGGCCTGCATTTTTAGTGCGACAGTTTTACATACATTATACAGAAACAAAGAACGCTGGAATGGCAGCTTCTTGGCTCCGGAGATGGCCTGCGCCGACTTCGGCCGATCTGCAATGGGCCTCGGCCGCCGCTGCCGAAACCGGGGTTCTGAAAGGCATTAACGGTTTAGAAGCAGCCATAGAACCGCAAACTGCTAGTTCATCTGGCCGTATATTCGACAAGAAAACGCTTGGTTATATTAAGAACGTCAATGCGATGATCTGTGTATATAACCTGCTTGAAATCGACGCAGTTCTTGTGGAATGGCGGAAAACGATGACGGCTCCTACAATTGCCAGTCTGGACGAATTAGTTAGCAGTATTTGCCAAAGCACCAGCTTGTCAATCAACGAGAGCAATACGGCTGTATGGACGCGGCTGTTTCGAAGCTGTTCTTTAGAAACTTTGGCAACAGTTCTAAGAACGCAGAGAATGGTTCCGGCAGCGTACGCGGTCTACCTTGGCAGGATAGATATTTGCGACCTTCCAGAAACTGTGAAGTTAGTTCCTGTTGAGTTACTGTATACTCAGCCGTGTTTAACAACTCTGGCTCGGCGCAGCCCTGAACTGTTTGCACAAATCGCAGTAAACCCAGACTTGATGGACGCGCAGTCTTTTGAGTATAAAGAAGTGCATCTGCTGAGTCTGTGGACACAAGTAAACACTTTTGAAGGGCTTATACCTTGGCTCTTTCCTTTGTCGTTACAGTTTATCTACTCAGAACAGCTGCTAAGAGTTGTTCTTAAACAACTGCTTTACTCAAGGGATATGCAGAAGGTGTTTATTGCATTATACTATTACCTGGTCGTGTATAACCAGCCGCTCAGCCCGCAGTTTGTTGAATCTATGACGGATTCCAGTGCTGCTCGGAAAATACCCAAACAAAGAGCATCTAACGAAACATTTATGCAAACCGGTAGTGAAGTACTGCCACAAAAGAATTTAACAGATCAGAGACTGTTAGTTCTTTCTTCAACGCTTGATAAGTTCAAGCAAGCACTGAATTCTAAGTCTTGAATGGGTCCTGTAGATGTGGACCCTAATTTACATGCGTAGTATTGGTGAAAGTGATTGCTTAGTGTACGCTAATTACATGCGTGCTTCAAGCGTGAAAAGTACGTGCATGCATGGCACGCGTATTTATGTATATAGAACAATCCTAAAATCTTTTTCAAACAAAAACTTAGCGCTCAGTTTCCAGCAGAACAACTGCTCGGCAATTGAACAACTAGTTTAATTTAACTCACTACAATCGGGTTTAACGAGTTGCGTTAATTTAAATTGCTCAGACTGTTCTAGGTCCGTTCTATGGTACGTAAACACGCGTCTCAACTAGTGGGGCACCTGCATGGCAGTATCTGCACATCTATTCTGCATAGCCATTGCATGGGACGATCTGCATGGTAGGGTGTGGGCACCGGCTTTCCAGTGAGTTTTATTGTACAAAGTGATACTTGTTTGTATATTTGTTTGTATATTTGTTTGTACATATTGTGTATTTGTTTGTACATTTATTTATGGAGTTTAAGCCATTTCGGCACAACCTTCAGTTTATTCTTTTTGTGAGAAGGAGCCGGGTTTGGCGTATCGGTTGAAGTATTGGCATCCTTATTAGCAGCGCCAGCATTGGCCTTACTAGCAGTTTGCTGGGCGGGCTGGTTAGTGCTGATCAGTGCAAGGGCTTTGTCAGTAAGAATTGGTTTACTGAGCTTTCTCGGCTCCTTCCAAACGAAGTAAAGAAGCGTGCGGCTTCCGAAATTACAATCGGCCACAAGCATCGATTCGGGCGCGACTACAAAGTCCGGCTTTATACTGATCAGCTCGAAAGGATGGACTTCGCGAAGGTAGGAAGTGACGAAATCGTATAGATCTTTACCGCATTCAGTGCCCTTGAATTTACCTTCTAACAGCGTTTGGTCAGGGAACCGCACCCGAATAACCAAACTGTCGAGCTGTTTCTGTTTCGAGGCATTGAGTTTCTCAGCAGTCGATTTCGACAACAACGGAGGCTCGGCTTGCTGCTTGATGTGGTGGTAGTAGTCGAGGAACTGTTTAGACCCGATTTCAGGAGTCGTGTCGCTGTCCAGCGAGCCGCTGGGTATACTAATAGGACATGCACGGTCTGGTTGTGATTGTTTCGGTTGCGCTTGTACTGGTTCAACCGGTTGAGTTTTTGATTCCAGTTTTGGTTCTTGCTTTGATTCTTGTTTAGATTCTTGTTTAGATTCTTGTTTAGATTCTTGTTTGGTTTCTTGTTTGGTTTCTTGTTTAGCCGATTTCGTTGGTTGTTGCTTTGCTTGCTGATTAGACGGGCTGAATTGGAACAACAAGCCGCCGGAAGCGTCTCCTAAACTGCCAAGAGTTGCATTCTTGTCTACTACTGCCGCTCCTAGCTTCAAATCGCCGTTCAGTTTAGCTTCCTTGAGCAAACTGCTGATCACAGTGCTTCCTAAAAACGTGCCGACGAAATCCGAGCCTCCAATAACGCGGATTTTCACACGGAACTGTTTCTCGTTGTTCAGTCCTGGTTTAGCTACCTTTTTGACTAAATCAATCTGTGCATTGCTTACCAGGTTAGCGAACCGGAACGGAAGCGTCAAGTCGAGCAGCTTGCCTTGCCGCGAAAGCGTATACTGGTCCGGGTTCAATCCCAGTTTCTCGTTTTTACAGGCAGAATCCCGCACTTCGCTTAATGAAGTCGCGGGCGATACGGGTATTTGCAGCCTGCGCCCGCCGTAAACTACCGTCAAAGATGCAGACATGGTTGAAAAAGGGTTAGGAGGACCTGTCAACACCACAACGCCTCTACCCTCTTCTCTCCTAGGTTTCTCAATATAATCTCACAAGTCATTCCTAATCAATGGTGTAAAAAAATATACTAAACTGGATGGAAATTAATTGGAATAAGTCGTTGTAAAACATCCTGTAAAACACCGTAAAACATCAGTATACACACGAGAATAAGCATTTCATAGCTAGTACCAGCGCCGCAGTAAATAAATTCAATACAACCCAATCAACCGATCCTATAGTCCTGTATTTGAATGCACACTCTACTATACACTCTACTATAATGCAGCCCACTGCTGATATGTGATGTCTATTATGTGATGTCTGATATGTGGTGTCTGATATGTGGTGTCACAATACTTCTTTATAATCCAGAACGCGTAAATCCGTGTAGGATCAACACTACGAGGGGGGCCAACACTACATATACTACTCTTTTTAAATGATTTAAATGAATTTCGTTGAGTACGAACCGCACCAAATTAAATAATGCGACTGTCTGATCAATATAAACGTTGAAACGAAATCTTCAGCCATGACATAATTAGGACTGACAATTCATATAACCATGAATGCAGCCGCCTCGAAATCGATTAGAAGCCTCGAAGAGGAATTAGGAGCCGCTCCAACTACCGAGAAACAGAGAATTGTTATTGAGAAAATCCTAGGCCAATTTCCGTACCTCTACGCATACTGGCTGCGGCTTATCCAGATCTCGGCCCAGCCAGAACTTGAATGGAAAAGGGCTTTAGAGAGCTGCCCGACAATAGAACTATGGATAGAGTACCTGAAATCCCCGTACGGAAGCTCTGAGACCAGTTCAGAGCTGGCTGGTAAGGCGCTAGGCGAGCATTTCCAAGCTCACCATATATACGACATTGTGCTGTCCAGGACCAGCAACAAGAACACACTATTACAGAAACTAATAAAAAAGCCGCTATACAACAACGCGAACTACATGAAGACGGCGAAAGAGCTGCAACTAGAACCGCAAGAAACGTTAGCCCAAATCTCACATGACGTCACACAGCAAATCAAGAACCGATGGCAGTACGAGTCCAGAATCAAGCGGTTCTTTTTCCACCCGGCTGAAATCGAGCAGTCTGAGTTAATTGCATGGAAAGAGTACTTGATTTACATGGAGAAGAACGGGACACCTGAGCAGGTATTGACGCTGTACAAAAGATGTCTAATGGCTACTGCGTTATATCCCCAGTTCTGGCTACAGTATATACGGTACTCTCTGAGAGCAAACAATGCAGAGATCGTGAACGTGTTCAAAACCGCGCTTATTTTCCATCCTCAGAACAAGGAATTCAAAGCTTTATACGCTATGTACCTCGAAACTCTAGGGGAAATAGATGCTGCTAGAACATTGATGTCTAACGCGTCTCTAGACGACCTTGTCGCATTCGACATCAGAAATAATATCAGCGCAGTCCCGACAACCCATTCCTATGAATTCCGCTACGCTAAGCAATACAAACGCCTGCGTGTGAATGAGTAAGCACATATGTAAATAAATATGTACATGTACATGTATCTGTGTCTGCATATGCACTTAGCTCGTTAACGAAATAAGAGAAACCAGCAGGTAAAGGGTAGCCAAATTGCCTACATGTGACTGTAATAAAGAAGGAAAACAGGGATTTTTTCTTGAGCATTTTAGTATAATTCTGCAATTTCTATATTATTTCTGTTAAAGGAACATGTTCGTTGTGTAATTGAAATACGACTAACCCTTCCTTTTTTATCCCCCCGAATATTATTTAAATTGAGGCGACATTTCGTGAAAAAATTCTGAAAGAGTAAATATTAGCTTACCTTGTGTTCTATGTTTAACAAAATATGCATAGATTTATTCCACTCATTTTGCCCCTTGTTTGTTTTTGTTGTCATTGGGCACATGAGCGTACCTACTGTACGACAAATTCCACAGCGTCTTTATGCTTCTTTGGCCTCAATGGTTCTACAATACTTACGGTTTACCAACTCATAAACACTAACAGAAAATAGCACTATTTTAATTAGGAGTAAAGCGAAAAAAGGTCTCACATTCCGATCAGAACAACTCACTGTACGAAATCAAGAAACCGGGGGGTGAGGTCGCGTTTTGCACAAATGGGAAAAAGGGCGCACCCAAAGTCGCATTACGCGAATATATGCATCCATAAAGAAACGGTAAAAACCGACCCCTGCACGTGCATGCAGGCCTATATCGAAAAAAGGCAAAACCACGATGGTCGCAAACTTGATTCTTGTTCACGATTAAAGAAATTTCATAAAATAGCATGGATGCCAAGACACAAAAATAAACCACAAACTATATTTTTTCATGAACACACTCCAGAAACACTAGGCGCGAAGTGTTAAGATAAAAAACGCGTCTTATTTTGTTTCGTATTCTGGAATTGAACAGTCACAGGTGTAGGGCATAGATATTCGAGCATATTCACGCAAATACGTGCAGCGGTTACGCAACCGCAATACCAAATTGAGCAGGTATATAAGACTCAAAATTATCCACCAGGATTCTACACCATGATCAGTTCCATCATTTGCACTCTTTTATCGTCGGGCTTGATCGGTTCCGCGTCTGCGGCCAGTGGAAGTGCTAGGGCTTCTGTTGCCTCTGCTGTTCCTTCCTCTTATGTCGAAGGTACTACCACTACGACCACTGCTGTTGGTTCTGGTTCTCGCTCTGTTACCACCCTGAGCTCCCCCGTGACCGCTGACTCTGAGACCCTCGAGGCTGCCTCCAGCAGTGCTACCGCTATTATCTCTGGCTCTGGTTCTGGCTCCACCTCAAGCATTGTTTCTGGCTCCGCCTCTGCTTCAAGCATTGTTTCTGCCTCTGCTTCTGCCAGTGCTACCTCTGTTCCTACTTCTGTACCCCCTCACGACTCAATTGTCGAGTACTGGGGCCAGAACGCCAACGAGGAAAGCCTTGGCTACTACTGTCAGAACAGCTACGCTAAGACCTTCGTCATTCGTTACGTGGATGGCTTCGGAAGCGGTAGACCCATCAGTGTTGACATCAAAGGCTACACCGACTATTTCGCCGGCACTCACATCCCCAACGCCGCTGACACCATTGGTGCTGACATTAAGCTCTGCCACAGTCTTGGCAGAAAGGTTGTTGTCGCTCTTGGCGGTCCCAATGGTGAGTACGGCTTCTCTTCTGCTGCTGACGCTCAACAGGTTGCTACTGAGATCTGGAACCTCTTCGGTAGCGGATCTTCTGACACTCGCCCCTTCGGTGATGCTGTCGTTGACGGCTTCGACCTTGATGTTCGCAACTTGGGTGGTCTTCAGAAGCGTGACGCCTCTGACGGTTTCATGAGCGACTTCCTTAACAGCCTGGGCGGTATGGGCGACACCTCTGTTGGTATCACCACCGACCCCTCTAACACTGCTGTCCAGGATGCACTTCCTTCCACCAAGGTTGATAGTGTTACTCTTGATGACTCTACTGGCAAGGTTTCTTCTGATACTGTTAACCAGTGGACTGATGCCACCAAGCAGTCCAACCCCGATGCTAAGGTCAACGTCGTTGTTCCCGGTTCTTCTTCGGACCCTAATTACACCGCTCCTTCTGACCTCGGCAACCAGGCTGCGGACAACAACAAGAACGGTAACTTCGGTGGTTACACCATTGACGATGCCGCTACTGCCCACGACAACATTGTTAACGGCCAGCCCTTCGACAACGCTCTTGGTACCGCTACTGACAACGCCCTGAACGGTAACACTGGTCCTGCTTCTTCTGCTACTAGAGGCTCTGCTTCTGCTTCCGGCTCTGGTATTTCTCCTTCCACCTCTGGCCCTGTTGTTCCTTCAGGCTCCGGTTCCATTGTCCCTTCTGGCTCTGTTGTTCCTTCCGGCTCTGGTTCCGTTGTTCCTTCTGGCTCTGGCCCTGGTTCCATTGTTCCTTCAGGCTCCGGTTCTGGCTCTGTTGCCCCTACTGGCTCCGGTTCTGGCTCCATTGTTCCTTCTGGCTCCGGTTCTGTTGCCCCTACTGGCTCTGGCCCTGGTTCTGTTGCCCCTACTGGCTCCGGCTCTGACTCCGTTGCTCCTTCTACTTCTGGCTCAGTCGTTACTTCTGGCTCTGGCGCTCCCACCGTCTCCGGCTCTGTTTCCGGCTCTGGCGCTCCCACTCCTACTACTACTGGTTCTGGCCCTTCACCTCCTTTCGGCAGTGGCAACACCACTTCTTGTGAGTCTTGCCCCCCTGGTGGTAACGTTACCGTTACCGGTACTACCACCTACACTGATACCCAGTGCGACTCTGACTCCTTCTGCCCCACTCACACTCAGTCTGACAAGACTGAGACTGTTGAGGAGACTATTCTCACTACTTACTGCCCTGAAGAGACCACCTTCACTTGGGGTGGCAAGACCTGGACTGTTACCAAACCTACCACCTTGACTATCACGTCTTGCGATGAGGTTTGCGAGCCCCAGGAGACTGACAAGACCGAGACTGTTGAGGAGACTATTCTCACTACTTACTGCCCTGAAGAGACCACCTTCACTTGGGGTGGCAAGACCTGGACTGTTACCAAGCCTACCACCTTGACCATCACGTCTTGCGATGAGGTTTGCGAGCCCCAGGAGACTGACAAGACCGAGACTGTTCACACCACCTACATCACCACTTACTGCCCTGAGCCCACTACTTTCTCTTGGGGTAGCACTGTCATCACTGTGACTGCTCCTTCTACTGTCACTCTTACCACCTGTCCTGAAGAGGAGGGCCCTATCGAGACCGGCGAGCACCCTGATACCACTAACACTCATCCCGGTACTAAGCCCACCACCACTTCTACAGGCGGAAACGTTGTCCCTACCAAGACTGGTGAGGAAACTGCCCCCACGAACACTGTTCCTACTAAGACTGGCGAGGAAACCGCTCCTACGAACACCGTTCCTACCAAGACTGGTGAGGAAACTGCCCCCACGAACACTGTTCCTACTAAGACTGGCGAGGAAACCGCTCCTACGAACACCGTTCCTACCAAGACTGGCGAGGAAACTGCCCCCACGAACACTGTTCCTACTAAGACTGGCGAGGAAACCGCTCCTACGAACACTGTTCCTACGAACATTGTTCCTACCAATACTGGTGGCCGTGGCTCTACCACCACTTCTCCCAGTGGCGGCCCTGTTAACCCTACTGGCAGCACTAATGGTCCCAACCTCGCTCCTACCGCCACTGGTACCAACTCTGTCATCAACCCTCCCGTTATCAACGGTGCTGGTAAGGTGATCGCTGGTGCCATCAGCCTTATTGTTCCGTTCGGACTCGGCATTCTCCTGTAAGTCAAGCTGTAGCCATAGTTTACCATCCTAAGTGATTTAAGAACCATTTATTATTACTTGTGCATTCAAATCCTTTTTCTTGTTTTTCATGTAATCGCAAAGGTGGTGGAATCGTCATGTAATGTGAGTGTCCACTCAATTGACGCATTTACTCATGTACTTTTTGCAACGCAATGCAATTGCAGTGCAATTGCAATAAGAAAGAACAACTAAAGGAAGAAAGAAACACAGAGATTACATAGTTCCAAGAACAGTGAGTTTAGATGGAAGCGGCATGCCAGTAAGCCGGACGTTTCCGAATGCAAATATGTGCGTGAGGGATGTGGAAGTAGACAGTTTGTACACATGCATAGGATCGACAATGCCTATGAAACTGATATCCAGTTTATGCAAGCTCTTCAGCTCTGAAAGCTTCACAATGACGGCCGGAGTGGTATCTTTCAACGAGTTCAGGTTCAGTTCCTCTAAACTGGATCCTGAGTGGGCCAAAACGGCCATTATTCCTGCTTCTCCAATATTAAAACATCTTTCTAAACTCAATTGTTTCAACGGGGGCACGCCCTTGTCAATATAAGCAGTGAAAAGATCTTTAATATGCTTGTCGGTGATATCCATTAAATTGACGAGGTGTAAAGACTCCAGACTAGAACAATGATCCCGAATAGAGTCTATGCTTTTATCCGACAAGGTATTAACGTCGCCCTCTAGCCACAATGATTTCAATTGCGGGCCAATCTTTTCCAAAATCAGACACAAAGACTCGTCTGTCCATGATTCAGGCTCTAAATCCACAAGTTTGAGCTCCTTTAGACTCGTCAAGTTGCCCAGTAAGCTATATGCCACAGGATCACGCAGCTGGCAGAGCCGTTCTAATGACAAGGTAACTAAATTCGAGCAATTGTCCACAAGCACAGCCAGGACCTCAGCGTCGATTCTGTACACGGATTTAATACAAAGTGAAGTCAATGCCGGTCCCTTGACGTCAAAAAAGTCGAGCCAGGCGTCCTTTCTAATTAGAAAAGCGCCGTCCAAGTAGATATCTGTCAAGTCTTTTAATTGCGCAATGCGTCGTATGTTGTCGTCTTCCATCTGCCCACACATCCCAAGCACTAATTTCTGGAGATTCGGGCACAATGCGGGAATCAGGTTATAAGTTTCCGGCAAGAAGTCGGAACAGTCCCAGAACTCGAGGACTGTGATATTACTACGAAGAAACAGCTGCATTGTGCTCGCATTCAGACGGCGGTTCTTGCTCAGAATACGGCTGATACCATTGGCACTCGCTGTAGAAAGGCTTCCGAGCTCGTTGATGCTGTCAATATGAGCTGCCACTGACGAAATACAGATATCCTGTAAAGACGGCGGAGTATTGAACTTCATATCAAGCAGTTCCGTCGCCATTTTCTTCCGCTGCTTCTTCTTGCCGGTGGAAACGGCTTTCGACTGCGCCTTTTTCTGTTTAACAATCTCTGAACTGCAGTTCCGACACAGGAAATGGTCTTCGTTGTCCGGATCCGGTTTAGAGTATACAGTCAAGGTAAATTTCGACCCGCACGTGGAGCAGGTCGTCGACCCGTCGTCTAAACTCCTGTCTCTAAGACGAGTCGCTTCTTCGGCTGCTTGTAAAGTCTCAGGATCGTTGATTTCAAGCTCTTTTTCTGCCTCAATGCTAGCATCTCCTTCTTCGTTCTCGCTCGAGTTCCCAGACCCGTCATCAGAGTCTGCGTCTGTGGATTTCCGCTTTCTACGCTCGTAACGGGCTTTGATTTCATTAGCATTGATGCCTTGAGACCTGAGAAACTCAGTCAACGCTGAATTCGGGCCTCGGACGCTCGACATTTGCTATTCTAGTTTACTGGTGTAAGGTCAATGGAATTGGCTCGCGATATATCAATTGAGCAAACGGGATCCAGGGAAATGTTGGTATAACGCTAGGATCTAGGCAATGCTTATAGTTCGAGCTAGCTAGTATTTTTCTTCAACGATCTGCCGATCTTCAGATCTTGAAATTATTCATCCATTAGTATAATATTACATAAGCACAATATACGCGGTTTTTCCGACTAACTGATTTCCTATTTGACTTTACACTGGATTCCGGTCCTCATGTCTTCTAGAATTTACAAAAATAGCAATCCTGTATTCAATGCGATGAGTTTTCGAGGAGTTGGAAGTGAGAAAAACGAGAAGTGGCGATGTCATAAATGTCATAAATGACAAATGTGATAGTAGGAAGTGCAGGCGGTGCATGTAAGGAAGAAATGCGGGGTAATGCAGAGTTGTAGAGGGTAATGCAGAGGAATGCAGAGGAGTGCAGAGGAGTGCAGAAGAATGCGGTTATGCGAATGAGAAATCTGGACAGTTCTTGGACTGCATATTAATGGTAGATCGTATTTATTGTACATAATGCAAAATGTGGGGAAAGAGGGCTTCAATCCATCATAGAATATCAGTTAGTTTTCTCGTTTCGAGACGACAAGGATAAAAAAGCAAGGCACACGGGTCAATGATGTATGAGATTGTGAATTGATAAGTTCCGAGACATTTCGTTTACTTTTATGTCCTGGTTTCGCTCGGAAGAACTTGTTCCGCATATCGAGTACCTGGACAACGAGGTCGCGTCCTTTGCTGTTTGGTCTAAAGAGGCTCTTCGCATCATCGAATTCTGACGAAGTCGAGAGCACAGCATGGCTTGCTCATCGAAAGGATCCACCAACGATTGAGAAACCTCGTCTGGGTCCTGTAAGTTTCCTGGAACCGTTTGGTTGCCGCTGCTGCCGCCTTTGAACTGTAGTGAGTCGAAAGCGAGCGAATTAGATCTCGAGTTTTTCCCGAATGTGAAATTAGGCGAAAAGAAATCATGAGTGCCCAGATGCAGATCTTGGAAAGCGGAAAGCCGCCTTGGTGACTCGAAGGAGTACTGGTTTTGCGGAATTTGCTGCGAACCCAGCATCGCGTCTTCTTGAGGCACGGGCTGGGCCGTAGGCGGTTGTTCTGCGTAAACCGACCGGAACATTATTTTGACCGGCGGGGGTACATGCACGGTTGAGAAGGGTGCAATCGTGCTGTCAGGATCAACAATGTTCGGGACATTGGACTGCAACCCGGGATGAGAGACAGGGTTTAGATGCGATGAGGGAGAATGTGATGTTTGATGAGTGAACGGCTGCTGCTGAAGAGAGGGTGGGAGAAGAGACATGTCTGACTCTTGCATAGTCGTTTGCTGTTGGGGGATTGACGGGCCTTGGGACATGAACTGCCCGGAGTATACCTGGGGCGTGACATTTGGATCGCTGATTGGCCCAGGCACAGTGGGTGAACCACCGCCAGCTGCAGTTTGTTGTGACTGCGGTTGAGAAATGACTTGTGTGGCCATTTGAGGTTGCATTTGCGACGGCTGCATTTGCGGCTGCATCTGCTGGGACGTTTGAGGCTGCATTTGAGGCTGCATTTGAGACTGCATTTGAGGCTGTTGGATCTCTGATGGCGCCAGCGGGGACTGCTGTAGCAGCTGTGGCTGTTGTAGCGGTGGTGGGCGCAGAGGTGACTGTTGTTGCAGCGAGGCAGATTTTTCGGAATCGTAGACAGGCATCATCGGAGAAGAAACATTAAGAGGGACTCTGATCGTTGAATTCATACTCACGGGCTCTGGGTTGCCTGTCTTGTCTTTGTGTACTACTTCGCGCACATTACTCCGCGCGTTATTGCGTTTTCGGTTAACACTAGCATTCCACCAGTTCTTAATAGCGTTGTCGGACCGTCCTGGCAGTTGCCGGCTAATTACGGCCCATTTCTTCCCGTGCAACGCAACAAACTTCTTGATTTTCTCCGCCTCTTCCTCGGTGATTGGACCTCTACTGAGAGACGGCTTTAAGTAATTATGATACCGTTCGCGGCATTGTTTTGATGTGCGCGTGCGCATCGCGCTGGCCACGGTGACCCACTTCAATGGGTACGTGGAGTTGATCAGCTGCATTAGCACAGCGTCTTCCTGTGGCGACCACGAGCCGCGCTTGATTATAACCGGCGATTTGCTGGTATGGGATCCAGAGGAGTCTGATCCGCTCATATGCTCGTCTTCTAGAGAGGTGTAAGACTCGTTTTTCTCTGATTCGGAGGCCGCTTGATTGCTGGTCTCATTGCTGACATTCTCAGAGGTACCTGGAGGCAAAGATTGAGACGATGGCAGTCCGGTCAATCCACGCATAGGTGCTGATGAAATTCCCTTTTCTGAGGTCTATGTATATATATTATTTTCGGAAAATGAAAAGGAAGCTGCCACAAGTTTCAGTTGTCAATGGAGAGATTTGCGGGGCTAGGAACGAGACATGTATGTATATATGACAAAGGAAGCAATACACAGCTGTTGTCCGTAGGCTAACCGAGATTCTAAAGGTTGGGGTTGAGAATATGTATGTAGTCGAATCAGGTGAAATGGGGGGGAGGTCTATAACCGATTATATTGCCACGATACAACATTATAGATAGAATTTCCCTTCATTAAAACCGAAGCCCTTCTATTCTATTCAATTTCTTTCGCCAGCACATTATCTAAAAGGCCTCAGAACAGTCGCCGAGCACAGGTAAGTGATGTTTAATAACCGTTGGAGAATCGTTATAAATGCAATGCAGGGTGCGGTACCGATTGCATGCCAAAAAGGATACGTCGAATGCATCAATCCTGGGGTTTGAGCACAATATTGATAAAGCCCTGGGAAGATCGTTAATTATTTTCAGCGTCGAAAGAATTTAAAGGGTACATCCACACAACGGTTTCTTTCTAGCAAGGGATATAAAAAATACCAGGAACCGGCGTTACCACAAAACGTGACTAACAGTGCATATGTCTGCTCGGACATGTATGAACGATGTGTCAGCAGTGTGGGGTTTTTTGTCACACACTCAGACGCGTATAATGATTTGGTAACAAATCACGTACGTTATAAATGTACTGCCGTTGTTCGACTAATTATAAACCCTTTTGCGTATTTTTAAAACAAGTGGCTCTTGACTGCAGATATTAGTTTTACATAGATTTGCACAAATTTCTCGTCGATTAGCGTATCTCAATCTCGTCAGTGATATTTCACATCAACCAGGTACTTTCTCATCATAACACATATTTAATTACTCGGCCGAGAATCCTGCTAGGAATACCAAGAGCGCGTCACACTAATGTAAGTATACTAATGTTCGTATGCATGAAATGAACGCACACATGTACACGTTACGTAAATGTATGTCGTAGCTCATTGCGCGGATAAAGCTACATAATGTGATTTTAGCGAATGAGCCTCTTAGTTACGACTCAAGTAATCTTATCGAGCTATAAACAGACCCTCATCGATTCTAAAATTGACACGTATGCCCGCCCCATGATACCGAAATAATCAAAGGCTTTTAGCTCGTTGCTGTCCCGATGTAACAATTTTCTGTTGAACATACTGCTCCTTGATAACTGTTTCCTATACATACGTACATACTGGAGTATTATTGTGCTGCAAGTTTCCTAATACATGCATAGATTGTTTTAATTGACTCCGGTACCCTTATGGTACCCATCCGGACCTTGATTGACTTCTGTGTTCTGTTACCTGTAAGGCTCTTGTCACTATACACACTGATTCATACAGAGTTACTTCCAGTGCTCTTCTTTTATCGACTGCTTTTGTTTAAGTGATGTTTTCTCCTGGTTCCATTTTTCTATTAATATTGGCCTAGCCGCATTTGTAGACAACAGCAGCCGAACTGGGGACGGTAGGATTAAGAGTCAGTAGGGACCATGCAATGAGCTCTCCAGTCATGCGAAAGCGGTTTCTGGAAAGCAAAAAGTAAGGAAGCTTAGATGGGAAAAAATCTGAAACATTACTGATATCAGATGGGTGCGTATGCATATATAGACGCATGTACAGATGCACACATAGACGCATGTATAGATATGCACACATAGATGCACATTTAGATAAATGTATATATAGATGTATGAGTATAGGTATGTGTGCCAAGTGGTTTCCGATCACTCAAAGACTCCGCCCATCCTGCTGCTGCGTATTTGCGACAAGGGCGCTTCATAGTTTCAGCAACTGATAAAAAAAATAACCCACCCCCGGGTGAATACGGAGGGGCTGAGGATAAAGGTGGAGAATATGCACAGAAATTGCCGCACCTATATCAGAATTCGGGTGACACAAACCGCCCAGGATACTTAACGCCTTGGAAAAACGCCAATGATAGAGCCAGGGATATGAAACGGCATGTGCAGACCTATGCATTAAATACGCCGGCGTGCATCAGTCTACGATAGGTGGAGAGGTGGAGAGGAGGATGGAAAAAATAAAGAAATGTAGAACTTAGAACTTAACAACTGAGTTGACCAAAGGGATCCAGAAGTTGGAGTCCCTTTATACTAAGACGTTGCAGCAAAACAGCACCCTGTTTTTCTGTTTTTCTGTTATTTTTAATTTTATTATTTTCTAAGCTTCGTCTCCATGTTCCAACAAGTAATTAGCTGCTAGTTGTTCGTCTTTATCGCATGCAAAGTAAGCCATCACAACAACATGTTTATCGAATCCGAGCTCGGCTAGTCTGCTGATAGCCTCGTCCTCCTCAGGAGAAATCTCAATTGGGATTTCCTCGGCCATCATTTCGTCGCTGCCGGGAATATCGGGAAGTTCGCGCGGGTCCATCATGAAATCGGCAAACGCCTTCAAATTCCTGATAAGGAAATAGGCCATTTCCGGGTTATGGTGGATCATGGGCTCGATAATATGCATTACACCATTAGGGTGTTTCTGAGTCTCTTCGCGAAGCTCGTGTACATCATCGTCGGAGAGACCCAAGTACTCCTGGAAATCTATTTCAGACTCCTCGTCGTCGCTCTTAGCAGCGTCGAAAAGATTCTGGTCAATCGTGCTTCCGACCGGTCCTTCAGCAGCAGCAGACTCTTTCGCTCCAGGGATATCCAGTTCAGAAGTCATAAGCAGACTGATTGCTAAATCGGGGTTATTATTAGTCGCTTTCAAAGCCTCGCGCACAATTTCGGGCTTGAAACCGAGCTCGACAATAGCGTTTACGAGCTTGCTAGAATCGCTATCACTCTTAGAGCCGCTTTCGCTCTCTTTGCCTGCTTCGCTCGCGGCAGGGGTTGCTGTACCGGCAGCATGCGTTTCTGAAACGTCAGTTTTGGTTTCCTCCGCTTTAGAAGTTTCTGAACTTGATTTTTCAGGCTCTTTGGCAGCCTCTTCCGCTTTCTCAGCGGGTGCTTCGGCTTTCGCAGGCTTGGTAGCAGCCTTTGCAGCAGCTGGCCGTTTCCTGGCCTTGCTCGCCATGCATACAATGAAAGATTTCCCTTCTACATAATCAACACTGTCCAAAGTGTCCTCGTCTTTTAAAATTTTTCCCGAGAAAAACAGTTTCTGCGTGATTGATGCATCGTAGTTTCTTTCAACTGCGTTTAATTCCTTCAATTTGCCAATGGTGTCAGTGGGTTCGAGCTCAAGAAACCATTTCTGTTGCTGGAAATCGTGCAATTCGACTTTCATTTTTTTAATCTTCTTCTAATTGTACCAATTAAATGAGAGGATACGTTGTTGTGGGTTTTTTCCTTTCCTGCGAAACAAAAGTAAAGCAGAATTACAGGGTCGACAAAGATATCATGTGGCCAATTTGATTACTAATCATAATGAGGGGGACGGTATATAGGGGTTTGAACAAGAGTCCTTAACTACTAGTTTCATTGTCTCTTACCATATCAATAAATTTCATTAATGGGTCTGTATGCTAAACAGAATTGATAAGCAAGACATGGTGTACACCATGCTTCCCTGGCATACGAGTACATATACTGCATGGACCTTTAAGGACCGTTAAGGACCGTTAAGGATCGTTAAGGATCTATTGACCTATATTTATACCTATATTTATAAGCGTTGCTTCAATACCTGATACTATCTTGACTCTCTGCTTCGTACCTGCATTTCAACTGTCAGCAGCAACGGGACAGAAAACGACATAGAGCCTAAATCAATAATGTAATATGAAAAGAGGTACAACATCCACGGGAAAACACAATGTTTTCGTGACTGGGATACATCGTTCAAATGCTTCATAAACGAACAATTCAAGGATCGAGGTTGGTCTCAGCACGCACACTAAACGTTAGTATAGACACTTGGCACGTAACAACAGTTAAGAACACTAGAGAGCCACTTTCTTGGTACACGTGTACACGTGTACTGAGTAAACTCGACAACTGAAATGCTGATTGATTTCATTCCTTCTACTTTTCTGTATTTCTAATATATTCTTCAATTGTTTACTTCTTCATTTGTACTAGGCCGCATACACATAGGTGCTAGCATACACGTTAAATGCTCCATTGCATCAATTGCTTTTGCCTAATCTTCTTATCTATGTTTGAAATCGAGTACTTTGATTCCGGAGCTCGCGTCATTTTCGCAAAAAACGCATTTCCCAGAATATACAAGCAAGCCCCCCCCCCGGCAGCCTTACATTAAACGGAGCTTAATCCCTCATAACTAATTAAAACATCCTGGCCGAGATCCCAGTAATTGTACTATACTCCTAACGCTAATAAATATGCAAAGGGATTTTGATTCCGGAAAACGTGCATACTAAGAGCACGACATATTATGAACGATCTGTTAGATTTGCATTCACCAGTTTAAACACTCGTTGTATAGAGTCTAGGATGAAGTTTGGAATGTATCATCCGACTGTGTTTTGCATGGATTAAAAGATGTAACTGTTGTTGTAGTGCCATAATAAATAGAGTGCATCTTGCGACACTAACCACATCCTGGTAGGGTAATTGAATAGATCCTCAGCATGAGACCAGATAAGAAACAACAGGAAGAGCTAGCGAAGACAATAGTGACTTGTCTTTCCTGTTCCACTAGAATTGGCTACATTTCATACGCATTGAGTTTAGTTAAATATACTATTTCAAAGATACACAACTAAGGAAGGGGTTCTAAAGGGACAAAACTCCTTTAATATTCGATCTCCAGGCCAATTGTTACTTTATCTTCTATATGCGTATATACAGGCTCATTTCAGTGTCCATTTATGCAGCCAATGCAAAATGGCCTCAAAGCGGTTTGTTCAGTTCAACTTTCATATAACGGGCGATTGCATTATGCATATGTCACAAATTGCCATATGCTGACAGTTCAGGGTTGCGAAACGTTTACTATGCAAATGTGTACACACATCAACATCAGACATCGGACCCAGGGCAGGTAAATGCCCATGTAGGAAAAAAGATAAGACGATAAGACAGACAATACATGCGTGCGTTAGCGTTAAAGGTAGAAAGAAAAACATTCAGTATATAATTGTGTATATAAAATACCTAAGTAGTTTAGATATGTTGATTCCGGTTTACTTGCACGAGTTTTCATTTCGCGGCAATCGTTCAGATCCCACACGCACACGCACACCGCACCGAGATCATTAGATAATTTTCATTCCCGATATTATATAATTCGCAGTCGCGGATGGAAATAGAATCTGATGTAGATACTAGAAACGTAATTAGAAGTAATGTGACGGCTGACAGTGGAAAAGAAAATCGTGAAAGCAAAATCGAGTAAGGAGTAGTCGGAAAACATATTTATTCGTGTTAATACCTCATACGTATAATCATTTCCCCTTTCCTCTCGGAGTTTCAAATCGGTACCTACTTTGTTATATAACACATGACAACCGTCGGATGCACATGACTTGGAGCTATGAGTATGCAATCATGACAGTATGGTGTAAGCTCACACCGACACTTTTGGGTACCTTACCGGTAGTATAGAAGAGACCGAATAAAGGATCTAAAGGATGGACGAAGACTTGGCCACAGCTGTAGATAAGTGGCTCTACTGTCATTGGGATACCCACGAGCACGATGTTCAGTTTCCTAATGAAGAGGACTTGGACAAGCACTTATACACACACTACTTCGCCCCCACGCAGCCACAAAGGATACCAGAAGAGTCTAAAGTAGTGGAGTGTCATTGGGATTCATGCCACGAGACATTCGATATAGACAGAGTAATGGACCACTTCCATACTTTGCATCAAGACAAATCGTTTAAACCACACCATGGCAGCTGCGAGGACAACACAACAGCCAATAATTGTTACATCGATATGCCACCTGACCAGCAGATGCCAGACGGAATGCAACTAAATCAAATTCAGAACTCCACAAAGTACGAGTACGATCCTAGCAAGTACGATCCTAGCAAGTACGATCCTAACAAGTACGACACCAGCAAGTACGACGCTAGTAAGTACGACCCGAGCAAGTACGATCCAAACAAATACGACCCCGCGAATTACGACGCAGGGAAATACGGAACTTCGCCTAAATTCGACGCTTCTAAGTACGACGCTTCCAAGTACGACCCATCAAAGTACGAAACTCCTAAGTATGACACCACCGATCATGACACATCTAAGTTCGACCCTACTAAGTATGGCGACCCCAACAAGTACGACAGCACTAAGTATGTCGACACGAAGTACGGGAAGCAGGAATATGACAACAGCGTTGAAAACAGCGTTGAAAACAGTCTCGACGGAAGCGTGAAATCCGAAAATATGGATGTGCCCTACGTCCGTATCAACCCGAACATAAACCCCAACAACCCAGAAGTCAAGCTAGACGCGAACAAGTCGCTCCCTGCACTGCCGGAAATCAAGCCAAGCCTTGGTGTCTACCAATGCATGTGGCACGTCAACGACGGCATCTGCGGAGCCCAATTCCTCTCAAGTTCTGAACTCAATGCGCATATTGTGAATGACCATACTCGAATCATGCCACATATATGCGAGTGGACAGACTGCAACCGGGCCAGGGTTCCTTTTTCGCAGCGTCAGAAACTTGTCAGACACTTGCAAACACACGCCCAGAGCTGCGATTACAGGTGCAGGACCTGTATTAAAGCTTTCAACTCTCATTCTTCCTTACAGGAGCATTCTTTGAGCCACGAGGTCGAGAAACCGTTCACGTGTGCAGTGTGCAATAAATGCTTCCGCGCACGCAATAGCTATAATATCCACATGCGTGTGCACACTGGTGCAAAGCCCCTTGTCTGCCCTTTCCCGGGGTGTGGGAAACGGTTTGCTGAAAGCAGTAATCTGGCGAAACACAGGAAAACCCATATGCCACCTGAGTTCGCATGCAGTACTTGCCAGCGCCGGTTCACCAGGAAGGACCATTTAAACAGGCACATGAAAACAAAGGGCCACGGCGAGTACAAAGTCGATACCGATACCGATACCGACACGAACCAGCCTAACCCCGAGTTAGCCGTCAAGAACAACGCGCAAGCTAGAAGCTACACCCCTCTTTGTGTCCAGGAATCTCTACCCCAGACTCCTATGCCAGCGTCAACTGCAAAGCCCAATGTGACCCCAGTGGGTGCCAATTACATAGGTTCTGTGTAACCGAAGTTGTTCCCCTATTCTCTTCTTTCTGTTCTTTCTGTTTAAGAATATGAATAAAAGAATAAAAAGAATGAAAGAACAGGAAGTTCAGGGGGTTACGGGTATCCCACAAAGGGAAAAATTCAGATACATTTACTAAAAAAAAGGGAAGACTATCTGATAGACAAATGAGCAAGAGTCTTTTTTTTTTTCAGGCCGTTCAGTACCATATCACTATATTCGGCAATATTTTTATGTGACGACATACATGTACGTGAACATGACCATGTATGTGACTATGTGCGTGACTATGTGCGTGACCATGTGCGTGACGATGATCATATTACATGACCGTGAACGAGTGGTGGAGTTGAGTTGGTTTCTGGCATAATATACATCCCCGCCGTCCCGTTCTCTACTTTCCACTGTTTATTTATTTATTTAGATATATCTTCAACAATACAATCAGAAATACAATTAGGAATACAAACAGAAATGTAATCAAATATACAAACAGAAATACAAACAGAAATACGAATTCAGCTAGAGATTGTTCATTGTTTATTGTTTCCGTTATTACTAAATACCGTTAACGCTGAAGCTGCACGTATGCAATCCAAATCTTGATCGAGAATAAGCGACTAACCTGAGCGACTAGTCATACGTAATCGGAATGGGTCATCATCATGGCAATCCGGGGAACAGTATTATGAGCTATTTTCAGGGAAAATCGCGGGTTCAGGAAGCAATGATTGCTCTCGACAGCAATAAAGAGTATTAGCCGAAGATGCAAACCGGGTATTCAACCTAACCTCTAGAAAGTATGTAATCCGGGACGTACGGAACTTCTAATGCAGTGGGCGATGATAAACTAGGAACGCTTCAACAGTTGCAAAAGAGAGTGCATATGCATGGTGACTGCATGATACGGGTAAATGATTATGCGCTGAAACACTTGTTCATAACGGCATTATTGATGCAATTGCGGAAACATAGGGCACTTGCGTTTTGCTTAATAGTAGCAATGGGCACACTATTTGTGGTCAATTCATAGGTGACGTGATGTAAAGTTAGTACTCATGTAAAATACAGAAAGCGAAAGTGCCTGAGTTTACTACACGGATTGGTTCAAAACGCTTAATTATTCTAAATATATGAACAAATCGCGCATTTAATGTGAAAACCGTTAGATTATTTTCAATCATGGGGTTTAAGCGCTCTAGTGCAGATTCAAGGTCCATGTACATCCATTAATAAGGGCAACGATACCGACTTATACCGAATGATTACATATGCGCAATTGGGTACATATATTGGGTTAGGTGCGCACACATCGCCCCTTAAACCCCTCTTAAGATTGTTATTACCGGTAGCAATTGTTAGAAAAGACAAGAAAAGACACGACACGACCGAATGAGATTAATTGTAGGATTCGTACCGGAGCATTTTTCCACTCCCCTATTCCTTGCAGAGCGCCAAGGCTTCTTCCTCAAGAACGGCCTTGAAGTCATCTTCAAGTCCTTCCCCTCCGGATCCGGCCATTTGATCCAGAGTCTGATTGAGGGAAGCATTAACATCGCCGTTGGACTTACTGAAGCGTTCGTAAACGGCACCGCTTCCGGTGATGTTTGTTACAAGATTGTCGGTACCTACGTTCAGAGCAAGCTCCACTGGAGTGTGATCACTGGTGCTAAACGTGACGATCTCACGTCAATTGACCAGCTAGAAGGCAAGATGTGCGGTGTTTCCCGTATTGGGTCTGGTTCGCACATCATGCCCAAGTATATGCGCGAGGAAAAGGGATGGAGCAAGGAATTCGACTACGAGGTGCTAGACACTTTCGGAAACCTTAGACAAGCGGTCAATAACCAGAGAGCTGATTTCTTCATGTGGGAGTACTTCACATCGTTGAGATATTTTGAAAATAAAGAGATCAAGACTCTTGGCGAAATAGACTCGCCCTGGCCTTCTTGGGTTATTGTTGCTGATGACGTCGTTCTGAAGTACGAAACGATCGCCAAGGCGTTTATGAACAGTGTTAACGAGGGAATTGAGTACTTCAAGACCCACACTGATGAGGCCATTAAGTACATCGTCAGTCACTTCGACTACACAGAAGAAATTGCACGTGCATGGCTGAAAACCGTTAACTTCAGCGACGATGTATGCGAAATTAACGACGAGGACGTCACCAAGGCTCTCAAGATCCTGCGCCTTGCTTTAGACCTCCCTGATGACTGCGACAAGAAGGAGTACACCCACCATCTCTCGTAGGATTGGACCAATTCTCTCAATTCTTTCGGTTCTCTTATTTAGTTGAATGGTATATGTATACGCGGCATGCTTCTATCTACGATATTAGTTTGGTTATATAAGGAAGCAGTTGTCGCTTGCTTCACAACCAGAGTATCTCGTTTATCTCGGTGGATTGCGGTCTGATTAGACCTGCAACGAGAAGAAATATGTTGCATTGCAGGAGGACCAGCTAACTATCAACAGGATTTCATAGAACTGCAGAACATAATTTACGAAATATAATATCTGGTTTTCTTGACTAAGGTCCAAAGCACTAAACAGTACTACCTAGCACTCCTGTGAATCAGGATCATTTACTAGGCGCGAAGTTGTTAACTACATTAACTACATAGCCATACACATCCAGACATACTTAAATGTACGTACATATACGTACATATACGTGTACAAGCCTGCAGCGCATCCGTCTCTCCATTTTTCAAGTGATACGCGTCCGTTTGAAAACAAGTCGACGCAGCCACAAGAATCGTACAATACAGTGAAATAATGATAAGAGCACAGCGGGAACGTGGCAATAACACAGGAAGAATATAGTAATGTTTGAAAGAGATACTCAGAGCCCGTTGGGACAAGTACATACGTATATAGGGACTAAAGGTATATAAATCTAAAGAACAAAGGGGACGAAGTTCTGCTGTCTTTGGGAGTTAGTATGGTTCAGAAAAATGTTAAAACAAATAGTCTCATGATTGCAGTCGAAGAGCTGGGTTTAAAAACTGCCAATATAGGCCATCATAACATACCGTTCAAATACCACATGAGTGTAGGTTGGTAAATTTTGCATGAGTGTATCACGTAAGGTCTGCCTGCCCAAAACTGAAACTAATGAGTACGCAATGAGTACGCAATGCAAATAAAGGTGCATACATGTAATAGATAAACGCGTCACAAGGTTAATCGAGTCCTTATTTTAGACATTCGCGAACTAAAAAGACAATTATTTTGTGTGAGAGTATTTCGGTATGAAGAAAAAAGAGTAAAAAACAGTGAGAAAATAAAATAATCTGCAAACGCTAGGCCCTTAAACCTTTTCTTTTCTTTAATTAAGTCGCGTTCTTTACTCCCAATGCATTTTTTTGTATTAATTTACTTAGTCATTATAGGTACCGCGTTGAATTCAGGAGGAAAGGGATACAAACGAACAGCACTGCGTATGTACGTTCGTACGTGCGCATTACATGTACGCATTACATGCATGCATGCACATCTATCTAACAATGCGTACCCACCGACACGTAAATACAGACACGTACATATAAGTGATAATTTACATGCTCCGATTAATCATATACAACGTGACCACAAAAAGCACAAGGGAAAGGGGGTATTTTTTGATGTAAACACGCATTTATTATGTAGTGCATAAACAACCTACAGCCTTTCTCCAGTTGCCCAAAGGGTTGAACGACGACTGTACTAAAAAAAAAGGATTTCAAGATACCCCAATCAACCCGGCAAGGATAATATACCAATACCAAACTAACAAATGGAGACCGTGGTAGACAGAAACACTGTTTACAACCCCATTGTAAAACCCGAGATTGATGCTTCGAAACTGCATACCATCAAGCTTATGCCAATTCTCGACAACCAGGCAGTCAATCGGTCGTGTGAAGAGCGGGCGCAGCGGACGCTGTCCAAAGACGGCGTAATCAAGATGGGCCGGAGCGAGCAAAGCTATATAGACGCGAAGCCGATCATGTACAAGTCGAAAGTCGTTAGCCGGGTTCATGCCGAGCTTGTGCTGCGGGAAGGAAAGTGGTTCGTACGTGATGCCGGCTCGAGTTCCGGGACTTACTTGAACAACGAGCGGCTCAACTGGACGTGCGACGATGAGCGCGATATTGTCCCCTTACACAGCGGCGATGTTCTACGGCTCGGCGCTGATTTCAAGGGCGGGTTACTGCCTCAATACCGGGCAGTAAGGCTTTATGTGCTGCTTGATAACGGCGCGGATATCGAGAAGTCTGAATTCCTGAACTCGCAGCTGGAGAAGCTTAAAGGAGTTACTAACGAGGAGAATTCGGATAGTATGGAGAAATGCGCGCTTTGTTTAGACGAAATGAAGACCTCTGACGGGCTGTTTATGTCGCCATGCGGACATTTGTGGCATTACCGGTGCATCCAGGAGCCGCTGTCTAGAACCTACCCCTACTTCACATGTCTGCTATGCCGCAAAGCCAGTTTCCTGGACGAAGTGGACGACGAGCCTATGGCCTGACCGTATTCTCAATCACCACTTGGTACCCACTAGGTACCCCCATAAGGCCTCTAAGCACCCAAGCACGTCAGCACGTTTAGGGCCTTCATATACCACGCAGGCGTGGTAAACACACTTCTCCCCTTTCTGGCCCCCTTTTAATTCATGGGCCATTAAGCGTCTCGTTATACATCTATGTATTGGAGAAGTCTCCATTAGCGTAAGCATTAATCCATACTGTTCATTCCATGCGAACGTCAAGTGTTTGAGGGGTCATATTAACTAGGGCCGTTTCTGCTTGCAACGGCCTGAATATATTGAGTTTTTTTTATTAATTTATTAATTTATTAACTTAGGTTAATCGTGTTCAGGTTTATATGTACGCAGATTCCTAAATAGTTCAGCTTGAATTCCTAGCTTGAATTCCTAGGCATCCATTCAATTACTAGTTCAATTACTAGTTCAATTACTAGTTCGTCTCAGGTTACCCGGAGTAGTCTTAGGCGATATCACATATTGAAGATCATATGCTGTCTTGTCTATACTATACGGATAGTTCACTCTGTAGCAATTTAGTACAACGATGCAATTGGAACACGGGAGTATCTCTACTTTCATGCGGATTGTAGGATGTGTTTGATTGGTTTAGTTTGATTGGTTTAGTTTGATTGGTTTAGTTTGATTGGTTTAGTTTGATTAGTTCAGTTTGATTAGTTCAGTTTGAACAGTATAGTTTGCATGGTTGATGAGTTCGATTGTAATTGATTCATGATTTATGTATTCGTTAAATATTGTCAGTGTACGGCGTACTTTAAGAACAGCTGGACCTCTTTCTTGGCCTCTTCAGCGCCCTGTTTGTTTCTCCATAACACATGCGGGCCGGTAATGATTTTCCAAGCGACTGGGTTGTTTGTTAGCCTGAGATGCAGTTTCTGGTACTTCGTCCACTCTTCGTTCACACACTCGATCGACGAACTGAGAAGCAGTAACGGCGTGTTCAATGGAACCACTGACGATTCGAGCTCGCTGAACGAGATGCTGCGTGCAGACAGTTTCTGCTGGACCTCGTGTTTATACACGCCCGGCTGCTTCAAACTGGCCTGCCCGAACAGCCTGTCGTCAGTGCCGCGACCTGAGAATATGCCTTTGACGTTATGGTAGGACCCCGGAGAGAAAATGCCTGTGAAAAAAAGGTTTAAACCGTGCAAAAACGATTGTTCCTTGTAGTAGAGCTCTTCGTGCAGCGGTTCCATAAGCACAACTCCAGCAACGTCGTACGCCGTGCGGGCCGAGAAGACTCTAGAGTATAAAGACCCCGTACCGTGAGACATCAGAACCAATTTATCGTCTTTTGAGATATGCGGGTCTTGGTCAAGAGCCTTTTCGAGGAAATCGACGGTCATTCCTAACGACAACGGTGATGGCGCGTTGTCACTCAGCCCGAAACCGGGCTTGTCCCAGTAACAAACAGTTTTAAACCCTTCAATCTGGGAAGCGTACAGAAACAAATCAGAGCTCGTGGTAGTGCTTCCAGGCTCTAGTATGGCTACTGGCCCGGAATCGTTGGTTGGAACACATGTGAGCCGGATGTTCGTGTTATCGATGTTGTATAAAGAGGGAATCGAGGTTTGCCGGTCAATTGCTCTAAACAGAGTATTGATGGTCATTAACGAGGCCATCAGAAAAATAACGACCCTGATAGCTTCCTTGATATAGGTCTGCATTCGTCCTAAAAACGTTGAGCAGAAACCGCCATGGCACCTTGGAATCGACAGAGTAATACTGAAAAGCGTTAGAAACAGTGTAACAATGAAACTCGTGAGCCCGTACTTCAAAAAGATCGTTGTAGTGCTGAACTCGATCAACGCGTTCAACAGAATCAAGCCTGAAATCACGAAACACAGCGTTTTATCATTAGACTGCGAGCACGGGAAAAGAGCAGACTGAAGAACCATGAACACGCCAATAGCCGTCATGAAAATCGCACAGAAGCCTGAACACTGAGTAGGCTGGAGCCCGGTTCCACTCAGTAAATCAAAAACGAGCACTAGAATCCAAATAATGTCCAGCAGAATGAACAGCGTTTGCAGAATTCTAACTAATGGCGATAACCGCTCGGCCTGCATAAGAAGACATTCCTGAGATTGCGCATCGTCGGGGAATTGACACAGTGGCGTTAACTCGTTAGCAGTCCCGTTGTTCTGGCCATGATTATTGTCTGGCGAACACGTCGAGCAGTCATCACCTGTTTGGATCGGGCAACAAGCAACTCCAATCGGCATTCAAAGGGCAGTCAGATCAGGAGGGGGGAGAAGAGAAGAGAGTTTTTGGTAAGAAAAATGGAATTGACCAAATTAAACGTTGAAACTAGACTGCGCAAGCACAATAAAACCTGTGATTACCTCTCTAACAAAAGCTAAAGCTTGTGACAAGTGCTCGAAGGCCATTTACCAAGTCACGTTATTTACTTACCCAAGCATATCCACACCCACGTTCAAGGTAGTCACGGTCACATTCATGATTCATGACATCTGCCCTGCCCTATCCTGTAACCACTCTGCACGCTCACACCTAAACCGATGCAGTAATAAACAAACAGACAGAGGAAATCAACTAGGGTATTCTGGTGTCAGTTGCTTTGAAATTCTTGTATAAATTAACCAGACTTACTCAAATTATTACTATCTGCCGTCCTGATTTCGCTAAGGTATTCATCCATACTTGCGCATTTCGTACGAACTGGCCGTAAATACACAAACTGATATCTCGACAGGAAGCCAAACCTCTTCAATCTTTCATAACCCACATATCTACTAAACGACGCATATTTAGAGCTACCTTGTAAAAGCTGTTGACACTTATAGTGATAGTTTGTGCTGAATTGAATTGATTATCTAATTATATCACTGGGGAATCCCCGTACCCTCTCACCCTATTTTCTGTTTACTGCCACAAATTATGCGGTGGGCGGATTATGCGAGATAATTGTGCCACAATTACGAGTTCGGCTTTGTAGAACCCGAGCACTGGGTCTACCGAGATGCGTCAAGTTGTTTACATTTATTCTCGAAACCCTAGCACTCAACATCGTAATAAATATATATTTGTGGCGCGTCCTCTCAATTCTGTCCTCATTGTTTTACTTAAATGATACTGTTTTCACAGCTAGCTGTGTTGGTGCTGTTGACTGTAGCCAATGCAGTATCGTACCAATGTGTTAACGAGTACGACAATATGGTTGAACCCCAATCCGGTTTTCTCGGCAGCGGTGATAATTACGGCGATGTGTGCCATAACCACGACTACGTGCCCGAAAAGCCGTCTCAAAGAAGTCACCTTGACAGGCTCTTTAATTTCGTTTCGAAAGAAAAGAAACAGAATGCCCAATGCAGCGCGTGTAAAGTCGCTTTGAACGCGTTGAAAAGCGTGTCTAATGACGGGCAGTGGATGTTCCACAAGATTCTGCGTAAAATGTGCCGCAAAACATCGCGGGCTAAACATTTTACCTTTTTGAATTCCTTGTGTTCGAATATGCGCCAGTACAACGCCGCCCGCCCTGTTGTCGATCATTTCTCGTTTCTGCCTGATCTCATGAACGCGTTGTCAGAAATGGATGTTAATGGAATAGACGGCGAGTACATGTGCCACTACATTTTCTCGAGTTCCTGTGAACGTCCCCGCACTCCTAAAATCGACTACTCGAAGTACTGGCCTCCACCTCCTGGCAGCGCAGCACCTGCACAAGCAAATCACGGCGGCTGTCCTAATTGCCCTAATTGTCCTAATTGTGCTAATGGTCATCACGGTCTCCGCAGTTCTAACGGTTACGGGATTGTATACCCCGAAGTGTACGAACCTGCGCTTGAACCAGTGTTTGAACCAGTGTTTGAACCAATCTACGAGCCGGTATACGAGCCTGTGTACGAACCTGTGCTCGAACCTCTATACTATGAACCGGTGCATCCTCAACAAGGTCACCGCGCAAAAGCGCAAGCCGCACCCATCAATGGAGGACCTAAGAAAGCATCTCTTATAAGGGAAGAAGCACCTAGGAAAAAAGCACCAGGAGCACCTCCACTCCAGCAAGTCCAGTATAAACAGCCTCCTTTAGAAAAGGCATGCCCCAACAAGAAGAAGTCTCCTCCGTTTCCGTTTGAAGGGATTCCAGTTGGCAAGTTCCGGTTGCGCGAGCGCAGTTTGCCTGAGCAAGTCAACAAGAACTACAAGTACGGCCTCAACGACAAAGCTCCACCTCATGACAAGTTCGGGAAACGCAAGACGTTTAAAGTCCTTCATCTCAGCGATGTACACCTCTCGCTCAACTACTCTGCCAACACTGTTGCTAACTGTCTAGGTTTGATGTGCTGTTTGAAGGACTCGTTTCAGAACCCGCTTGAAGAGGCGTTGCCGGCTCCGAAATACGGGTACTGGCGGTGCGACGCTCCTCCGCAGTTGCTAGAGAGCGCGATGGCAGACTGTTCTTCGAGGTTTGATTTCGAGTTTGCGTTGTTCACTGGTGATATGGTGGATCATAATCCCGCGCTTATTTCTCGGAAGAACACGATGCTTGAAGAAGAAGCTACTTTACGTACAATGAAAGAGTACCTTCCCAATATTCCTATCTACCCCGTTCTTGGCAACCACGACAGTTTCCCCTACAGTCAGGAACCAGCGCCCAATTCGCCGTTCCGTGACCGTACGGCGCGGCATGTCAAATTCATGCAGAAACTGTGGAACGAGTACGGCTGGGTCACTGGAGAAAGCAGCCGCGAAGTCCAACTCCGACACGGCGGGTATGCTACTGAGCCTATTCCCGGGTTGAAGGTGATTTCGCTGAACTCGAACTACTGGTACCGATGGAATTTCTACAATTACATCAATATCAGCGATCCCGACATGAGCGGGACGTTAAGGTTCCTAATTGAAGAGCTTTTAGATTGCGAAAAAAGAGGAATCAAAGCATGGATCCAAGCGCATGTCCCGCCTGGTGGAATAGCGACTGAGGCGCTGCCTCCACAGTCCAACTTCTTAGTAGCGATTATTGAACGGTTCAGCGATGTCATTAGCGGCCTTTTCTTCGGCCATACTCACCACGACGAGTTTATTGTGATGTACGGGAACAACGCGACTCACAGAAGCGAGGAGTCGGCGCTGCAAGTGGCGAATATCGGCCCCTCGATCACGCCATTCAGCGATTTGAACCCTGGCTGGCGGTACTACGAGATCGACAGCGAGACTTTCGAGGTAATGGACGTGGTCACGATGTTTGCCGACATCGAGCCTGGGTTCCATAAACCGTGGACTTCTACGCCTAACCTTAAATGGGAGCCTCTGTTCTCAGTACGGGAGAAATACGGCGACGCTGTTCAATGGCCACGCGACCAGCCGCTCAACGGCAAATTCTGGCACCGGGTCACCAAGATGTTCTTAATGGACCCTGGTATTGCCGAGCAGTATGTCCGCCATTCGTACCGGAACTCGACAAAGGCGCCGAAATGCCTTACCGAGGAAAACCAGGCCGATTTGTACTGCTACAGTACAAGCATGACCCCTGACCAGGTCATCCAGTGCGACCACGACTTGAACGTGAGGGTTACTGGCGTGTGCAATGTGCCGAAGTTCCCTATGCCGAAACCGATTAAAAACATGTTCCACGGCGAGTAAATTAACCAATTAACCAGTCATAAACAAATAAAAAATCAACAAAATAGGTCGAAATAGGTCGGAATAGGTCGGAATAGGTCAGAATAGGTCGGAATGCGGTCTTAAAGTAGTAGAATGGCATAAAGCATGAAAAGTAAGATGTGCATTAGAAAAACCGGTTAGCACTGCCTGGTCTGGTTCTAGACCCCGGGATCCCGGTTATATCTCTTGAGCATATTTTCCAAGCCTCTCTAATCGACGAAGGAAGCAGCGGATCGGGTTCCTGGCCTTCAATTGGGTTCTCGTTTTTAGCCCGGCCCTGGTTCTTGTCCTGGATCTCGCGCGCAAGCTCGATAATATCGCCAATCAAGACTTTCGACATACCAGCCAGCACCATTGCCACATTGTTCGAGACTGGTTGGTTGAGCAGCTGGCTCGCGTACTTCCTGACGGCGGCTCGCCGGATATTGGCACGTCTGAACGCTAGGTAGCGCGCCATTTGCTGTTCGTCGAAGTACGAAATGAGCAGTTTCATGCGTTCACGTTCGGTTTCTTCGGAAGTGGCTTCGGAGTTATGATTGTTCTCGAAATCGAATAACGAGAGGGGATCCGGTAAATTACTAGGATCCAGATCGCCGAGGTTGTCTAGCGGCAGAAAATCCAAATCCTGACGGTCGTTTGGTTGTGATTGCGGAGGCTGGGCAGGCATGCTGGGCATATCAGGCATGTTGGGCATGTTGGTGGTAGGCATATTAGGCATATTGGGCATATTAGCCGCTGGAGGAGCTGGAAGGGCCGGATCAACGGTATGTGTAGAATTCTGTGCAGAATTCTGTGCAGAATGCGGGTCGGAAATCATGCTGGATGGGGTATACAGATCGGTTTGTGTGGATTGAGAAGGATCAGTCGGGTACACCGGCTCGTCGAGACCATTGCTCGATATAGGCTCTCCCGACAGCATTCTTTCTACATCTTTCGACGTTTCTGCGAGATCGAGTTCCGAGTACGCGTCTACATCGACTCCTAAACCATCGTCGCCGATGATTTCAGACACTTCGTCTTTAATGTGCACCGAGTTCTCAGGCATGTTATGTAAGTGTGAACGAACTCGCCTTTAATGGAAATGATTAAAGATGTAGTGGTGAAAAAGTATACAGTGTAGTGGATGAATAGAACGATAGAAGGAATAGGCACATAGAGTGGAGTACGGTAATAGGTAGTGGAGTAGTAGGTAGTGGAGTAGGTAGTGGAGTAGGTAGTGGAGTAGTAGAGTATGTGAGTTATGTAGATGTACACGAGTTCAGGCGAGATTAGTTCTCAATACCCAACGGTCTCTGTGTTTTGTTGACGAGCATCTCGCTGAACTTCTCGATCTTTTCGATGCCTCTAACCTCGTCTGTAAGTAGAGGAATCTCAACAATATGGAAGTCTTCATAAAGCTCGTGGATCTGCGTGAGGTACTTGTTCTGCAGCTTTCTGCGGGCAAGACACCGTTTACACGTCTCTTCAGGGCCAGGGAGAACTAGTTGGTTGACAATAATCGTGTTCGTGTCGATCCCGAACCCCGTGAGTTCCTGGATCATGCGCTCGGTCTCGTAAAGAGAAAGGAACTCGGCTATACAAACACACACGAAAGTAGTCAAGTCCGGGTTCCGGAACTGTTTGTTTACTTCTAAAGTCGTAGACCGGATCTCGTCGAGTTTTCCAACCATGCTCAGCATGCTGTTTTCTTGCCCGCCTTGGCCCATTAACGAGTCGAGCATAGGGCCCATTGAACCCATTAAATCCTTGATTTTGCCAAGGGCTTTTTCGAGGATTGTAGGGAACTGCAGGAACCGCAGAGTATGGCCTGTAGGCGCCGTGTCGAAGACAATAACCTCGAAATCGTGGGTGTTGACACGTTTCATGACCTCTGAGAACGCAATCGCCTCGTCGACACCAGGAATACTGAAAGCAAGATCACGCAGAATGCCTTGCTGCCCGCCGTCCTTGTTAAGGAACTCTTCAATCGTCGCTTGAGGGTCGATCTCCATAGCGCTCAAATTAGGAATGCCTTGCACTTCGCGAGGGTCTTTGCCGAACTGCTGGTTGAACGCATCGCTCAAATTGTGCGCAGGATCGGTGGAGATAATAAGCGTCTTGCCGCGGACTTTAGACAGCTGGTACGCGATGGAGCACGAGTTGGTCGTTTTGCCGACACCGCCTTTGCCACCAACAAACACCCAGCGCAGGGTCTCGGTGTCTAGAACTGATTGAATAGTAGGATCCATTTGCTAGCTTGGCTAAACACGTCGATGTAAGACTTAGCTCAACAAATGGTTATACTGATCACGTGCTTATTAACATGTGGCCACCAATCTCTATCTCCAGTTCTATCTGTTCTACACAAAATGCTTCCATATCTACGGTGCCATTGCATAAGTCTATAAGTCTATAAGTCTATAAGTGTGCAGTATTAGTGTACGAGACAATGCAGTGTATAGAACCATGCCAATGGGTAACTGGCATTTGTATCAGCGTATATTTAATAGTGGATCTTCCATCAGCGTATATTACATGTGCACAGTGTATGCACAGTGTATGGCAGGAACGGCGTGTGTGAGTGTGACAAGAATTATCTGCGCGCAGTGTGAGGGTGAATGTGTGAGTGTGAATGAATGTGAGTATGAGTATGTCAGTGCGCGCAGTGTGTGACAGTGTAAATTAGACACCCTTCAGCCGTTCCTTTAGTTGCTTCCGTTTAGTGCGCTGCCGGCGGATATAGTTGAATCCCATAAGGAAGGTTGCTGAACTGCCATGGATTAGCACTGAAGTAAGCACTAGAAACGCCGTCACTGGCCACAACGTCTCCATCAAGTACGTTGAAATCGGCACCTCAGACGCACCCAGCTCTTCAAGCGCCATTAACGACATAAACACGGCAGCAACGCCAATTGGCCCGAAATGGCCCGCCAGAAACACGTCTTTCCATGTAGTGAATTCGGTGATCACTGGTTTCAGAATCATCAGAACCGGGATCCGCCGGCCGATCATAATACAGATCACAATCACGATGAGTCTCCACACTGAGATATTAGCGTCGTCGAATTTCTCCCATGGAATAATGGCTCCAAAGTAGACGAAATAGGCGGAATTAAGCAACGCGTCCAGAAACGCAGTGATGTCGATATCCTGCATGTATTTATGCGCCCATCCCGACCAAGAAAACGCAGCGCCAGCATAGAAACTCGTGAGAAAGTCGTCTACTCCCAGCAAAGACGCGACACCAGTGCAGAAAAGCGAAACGACGAGATAGAAAATAATAATCGATTCAGGGCGGCCGAATTTCGTAGTGTATTTAAACACCTGCTGCGAAATAGCGCCAATAACCGTGCCCAGAACAGATGCAAAGCATATTTGATAGAGCACAGTTAGACAAATAAAGTCTTTGGCGATGGTAGGGGCATGGTGTTCGTGCATCAGAATATAGATCGGCAGCATAACAAACGGCAGCGCGAACCCGTCGTTGCTCGAGGACTCGATTGTCAACAAATGCTTGATATTCGCAGGAATCGATTTACTGATTCCCAACCCGCCCAGAACGGCCGAGCACAGCACTGGGTCAGTGGCTGTGACGCAGCCTGCAATGATCAGCGATTCGACCCAGCGCAGTCTGGGGAGGAGGCCCCATATAATAACACTGTTCATTAAGTACCCGAAAACCATTACTACTGAAAGCATCATCCCCAAACTCTTCCAGCTTTTCAGAAGATACTTGGGCGGGAGCTCAGCGCTGGCACTGAAGATCTGGATGTTCATAATCAGCCTGGAAAGCTCCATTGTAAGGCGGTGCTCGTCTTCAGTCCATCTGTTCGGCGAAAACCAGTTCAAACAGTGCGGGCCGACAATCAGGCCGAAAATTGTTGCAAGAACGACTTCACTGAAATCATATAAATGCTTCAAGTACATGGCTACAGATTCTAGAATAATCAGGCCGAATCCGAGGCATGCGTACGACACATGCGCGTTCGAAAGACTTAATTCAGACCATACCATACGGGTACGGAAGGAAAAGAAGGAGAAAAAAAAAACTATAGACTTGAACCGGGCGCGGTTAGACTAATCTTAGATAAGGGCAGGTCTCAGAATGTCGCGAGTTTTGTCATATCGAAAATAAACTGTTTGTTTGAATGACTCGACGATGGTTTGAATTAATGCATCAACAATCTGGATTTAAGAATTAATTATGGTCTGTATTTATGTAATGGATCCGGATCCGGATACATGGATGTAGTAGTAACAAGAAGCAGCAGTAACAAGCGATGCCTATGTGCCTGCATTTGTACCTGCATTACCTACATTACCTGTAGTCATGCAGTCATGCAGTCATGCAGTCATGTCATGCACGTACGAGCCAATATTAACGCAGTTATTGAAGTAGGCGGATAATATTCTGGCTTGGAAGGTCTATAGGGGGTCATGTATATGGATAGTGTATGGCAGTGTTTGGACAGTATATGGCATTGTTTGGATATTATATGGCATTTTTTTGGATATTATATGGCATTGTTTGGATATTATATGGCAGTATATGGCAGTGTTTGGATAGTATAGTATTTCGCTAATGTATGACATTGTTTCGCTAATGTATGGCATTGTTTGGACATGGCATTGCATGGTTAGTGTATAGAATGGTGTAGGTCTATAGTATGTACAGTTCACCACCCGTCATTGCTCATTTTGGTTCTAGTTCCCAAATTCTCAACGTCTTTGCGCGTGCTGTCGACTAACTGCTCTAGTCTCTCGACATACTCCTCCTTCAGCGGCTCGTACTTGTACCGGATATCCAAGAACTTGAACAACCCTTTCCCGAAATCGGAATCGCTCATATTAGACAGAACATAGAGGTTGGCTCTTACGTACCGCACAAGGTGCTCTAAAGCGGTCATATCAACAACGTCGCTCTGCGCGTACAGGTTCCGCCAAAGCGCGCTGGCAAGAACAGTGTCTCCAGAGACCAGCGCCTCGTCGTACGAGAACACGGATCCGCGCAATTGCTGCGAGAACTGTTTTTTATGGTTGTTCACGGTCCTGTCGGAGTCTACACGCATGACTTCGCGCAATTGGTAATCTATGTCCTCGAAAACGCCGTTTACAAGCTTTTGTTGGTACTCTTTGCCGTACTTTTTGGGCATCTCGCGCATGCGCACATACAGCATCCAGATATGCAGAACTTCTATTTGGTACCACTGGAAAAACGTCTGTGGCATGCCTAGCCGGTTATAATAGAAATCAGCCGTGGGCGACAGTTTCACGTCCCGCTCGAAATAAGCCTGGCCTTTACACTGGTTGCGGTAAATAACTCCGGCAACTGGTCCTGACCGGATCCTGTCCATATCGAGGTTGAACGTGCTAATAAGTTTGTCGCCAAGAAGCGTCTTCCATTTAGGCAGCTGTTTGCGGAAATGCTCGTCGTCGCATTTATACTGCTGCAGAATATGCGAGATCAAATTGGCTTGAGGAATATCAGTGAGCGGCTCGATCGGTTTGGCTACTAAGTTCTCCGGTTTCTTCGTGTCCAGCACAACATGCTTTTCATGCAGTTTCACCTTCTTAGACCCGGTTGCAGCAGAAGTAGAAGCGGTTCTGAGCCCTGCCGCTGCGAACAACTGCACTGCTCTAGTCGACCGAATCATTATAACCCCTACCCTCTTATTTCCTCTCTTGCCTTATACCACCAATCACCTATACTACAGACCGTACCTGTACCTGTACCTATCTATACCTACATTTACCAATATCTAACCATGTCTAACCATGTCTAACCATGTCTAACCATGTCTAACCATGTCTAACCATATCTACCCATATCTACCCATACCTATTACTACAACTACACCTATTTTGAGCAGACATACTAGCAGACATACTAGGCAGACTACTCAAGCACGCGATTAACTAAGCAGAATCTGATCCAAGGCTGTAGTTCCAAGGCTGTAGTGTGCTTGCATATATCACTGCGCACTTGTATATAAATACGCATATACTGCACAAATGGGAGTAAAAACACAACTGCTGCTAATTGCAGACGAAGCCCGGTACTTCGATCTCTCTTTTGCCGACCTCGACCGCGTTTGGGTTACATGTAATAACTACATCGACAGAAGCCGGTTCTCGTGCACGGAAATTGAATGGTTCGCGCTTGTGGAAATGCATTTCTATTTGAGTGTGCTCACTTGCCGCGATGTCGTGGCGAAACTTATGCTGAAACGGCTTATTGAGAAGTTCGGCGACGAGTCGCGACGAGTGTTTAAACTGCGCACTGTGCTTGTGCTTGCGAGTTTAGATGCTGAGGCTATGGACAAACACCTTAATTCCACAAACACAGCTGCTGAGCTTGAATCCACTAAAATTGCAATGGTTCCATTCAAAAGGGACACTCAAACCTATTTAACAAAACTGGCTGAGTACCTTGAAACCAACCCTTTGGACTCGGAATCGTGGTCGGAATTAGCAGAAGTTTACTATAAACTAGGGCAGTACGAAGACGGCGTTAACTGCCTCGAGCAAACAATCATTATGGAGCCGTACTCATACTACGCGTTCACACGGATCGGCGAATTCAAAAGATTACAAGCAGTGAAGTCACAAATGGCTTCAAAACTCATTATTGAGGCTCAAAAACATTTCGCTAGAGCCGTCGAGCTCAACGACAGCTATATACGCGCCTGGTGCGGGTTATTAATGGTCTCTATCCAGAGCGAGGCCGTGCTCAGTTTAGAACTTATAAACAAGAGCAAAAAGAAGGTCAAGGAACTGCTGGACTCGCAAATTGGGTCTGTTGCTGATCTGGAGGCTGCTGAAAAGGTTCTGAATGTGGTGGACTCCAGTATTTCCAAATAATTGTTACGACTTAATCTACTTTTATATGCTATATATGCTATATATGCTGCATCTGCTATGAATTATGGATCATTACATGGACATTACATGGACATTACATGCGTGTCGTGGTTGGTTCTTAACGGCTGTATATTCTACATGATACGGTTCCAATTAAAACGGAGGGATTAAATTAGTCATCGCGCAATCCCGTTTAAGGACGGCATATTATTGTGGCTTAAAGAAAGAAAGCCCAGCCGAAGCAGCTAGTCGTAGACTGAAAGATATATGATAATTATAGGTATAAGCGGTCCTAGCTGTTGTGGGAAAACCACGCTTGCTAGGCACCTCCGTAAAGTAATTAAGAACTCGGAAATTCTGTACATTGACGACTTCTACAAAAGCGATGACGATCTTCCCAAACTAAGCGACGGCACTTCGGACTGGGACAGCCCTGAATCGTTTGATCTAAAGCTGCTGAAAAACGTGCTGCAGCAGTGCATTAGCACAAACGCGCTGCCGGGCAGAGGATGCACACGCGAAGAACTCAACAGCAAAAGCCCGTCGTTGTTGACAGCATACGAAACAACCGAGTTGATTGCATTTTACCAGGACTTGTTAGGAGACGAGAAGGTTTTGCTGGTAGAAGGTCTGTTTTTGTTCCATAAAACTTCCGAGATCGGGGACCTCATCGACGTTAAAGTGATATGCCCAGTGAACTACGACATGCTGAAAGCAAGACGCGAAAACAGGAAATCGTACCAAACCGTAGACGGCGTGTGGTGCGATCCTCCAAACTATTTCGACAACTGTGTCTGGCCGAAGTTTTTAGAATACAGCGGGTTTCTGTACACAAGCAATTTCCAGCATGTCAGCCCAGAGGGTTTACAGCAGAATATCTGGATGCCCAGCACCATGAACCTCCCGCTATGTATGCGCGAGGTAGGGCTCCGAATAAGAGAGTTAATGGTGGTACAAAACACGGGTCTTTTCAAGGATGAAAGTATAAACCCGAGCCACTAAAAGAAGCATGTAAACTAGTTAGACGCGCAGTTAGAAACGGAATCAGATTCAAATTAATCCAATTAATCCAGTGGAACCAACTGGATTCTCACATTAGGTTCTCGCAATGGGTATTATTCGAATAAGTTGTTCAGATTAGTTTAAAAGCTATAGAGATACATCTATAGCATTGTTATACGCAAGTCAATTAAAATCCTTCTTCTTCTGTCCAATTCTCGCGCCAAATAAAAAACAAATTTGTTAGTAAAATAACCGTAGAAGAAAGCAAAGCGGTGAAAACATGAGCCTCTGGAATGCCAAAAAAAAAGTGAAAAGGTCCGGATATTAGTAGAGAGACAAAAACTCATGATTTTCAGAGGCATGAATAAATAAAAAGAAACGACAATGGTAGTTGCATGAAGACGTCGTGGGAAGGACGTGTAGGAACATGTGGAGACATCGAAATGTCGTAGTAAATGGCAGTACCAATGACGATGGGAAAATATCTTTCCCAAAGGAGATGCATAACAATGCACACCTCAAGAGAAAGAAAGCAGAGGAAAAAATAGCGTGTTGAGGAATCAAAACGTGGACCACATGGTCGCCCCGTCTACGGGTTCTGACTCTTCTGCGGGCGCGACAATCGGCGTCTGCAAGGCGACTGGGTTATTGAGCATAGGCGTCTCCTGTCGGAAGACCTGGAAATCGTGCGCGCACTTCTTGCACGCTTTAGAAGGCTGGCCCAGTAAACTGAAATTCAGCATCCTGTCGAGTCCTACTTGGTACCGCACGTCGTCCGCACAGAAAACCTTGCCGCATTTCCTACAATGATGCCGCCGACGGAACCATCTGAACGGTTTCTTGCATCCTTCACACGACGAAACGTTCTTGTCGTCAATCCAGTGCTTTGTGCTGGCCTGCCCGCTGATCCCAACCAGGACAGTGGCTTTGCCTTTATGAACGCCGTATGCATTGTTATCGGTCTGCCGTAGAACTGCAGGCACGTATATCGGCTGCTTTAGTTCGCGAATCTGGCGCAATGGCGTGTCGTCGTCAGGAGAGCTGCCGAGGGTGCTCAGCAACGAGTTCGGAAGAATGACGTTCTCAGGCTGGAATTCCGCCCTGAGAGGCTCTTCACGCGGTTTCTGAAGCTCGGTTTTATGCAGAACCACACGCGCTGGTTCGTAATGCCGGATATTAGAGTTGAATGACGGTTGGTAGGTGAGTCCGGGAAGTGGCAGCTTCGTTCGTGGAGAGACAAGGCTCGGCGAAGAGCCGAGGCCGTTATGCTCAATACTGTCGCTGTGGCTGCTCTTGTTCTGCTGGTCGCTGTTCATGTATGCTTCAGTGGATGCCGGACTGCGAATCCGTTCTTGGTCCTCGAAATCGAGCACGCGCTCGTCTCCGGGGCCCGCTTCTATGTCTTCCATTTTATACGGTGATCTAGAGGTCATGCTCGACAACTGCGAGAACAGTTTGTGGCCGTAAGTGTCGGAAATCTTCCGTTTCGCGAAATCAAGTGGCTGCTGCTTATTATGGGAACTCGGCTCGGGCGTAGGACTCGAGCTCTGAGGGTCTACGGATGCAAATGTGTTGCTGGACACAACGGGTCTGAATAATTCTGTTTGAGTAGCCATTTGGCTAGATATCATCAACTCTTGCTGAGTCGAGGGGAATTGGTCAACTTCACACAATGTGGATCAACGTAGTTAATTAATCGAGATATGTATGGGCAAATCGTGCTTACAGGTGGATCATGTGTCAGGTGACTAAACCTGCAGAACCTGGATCAGGTTATGGTGGCGGTACATATTAAAAACAATCAGTTTCTAGCTTTAAAAAAAAAGGGGGGGATAGGTAGGAGAGCGTGAGATGTAAGAGAATGGAGGGCTCATGGACGTATAAAGAGGGATTGAGGAGGATTGATTGGTGTGTATAAATGATACAGAGGCGCTGATTTCAGTGGGTATAAAAATATGGTATGTTGGCTTATATTACGACAAGTACTTGTGCTTGTATCTCTTTTCTCCTGATTATTTTCTTTATGTCTATATGCGCGCCTTCGTTTAATCTGACGTCGTCGTATGCGTCTGCAATTGCGGCGATTATGTAAATATATGAGTTGCGTAATTGGACGTATGCGTAAGCCAAAAGCAGCTAAGCGAAAAGTCTTGCATACCACCTAAGAGCCCAGAATACCGATGACACCCATAAACAGGGTTTTTAATACGCATCGTTATTTTGGGGATTCTGCGGGTTATTTTCAACTAGTAAAATAGTGTGGGATCCTGTAAAGCAGCAATGTCTATAATTACTTATTCCTATTTTGAGCAGATCATTTTTATTCGCTGTATCTAACCACCTTTGTCGAGTATACGAATTAGAAGGGACGGAGGAGAGAGACTGCCTACGCTATTACAGAAAGAACAATGCACACAATGAGCGCCTATAGTAGTCGTTTAATATTAGGGGAAAAAAAAAAAAAGAATTGTACATACTCCTGGGTAAGGTGAAATGCAGTTAATAAAAAAATGACATGCCAATTTCACATGTTTATAGATCGTAAGCGGTGGACGCCAGCACAACGATTCGTTTCTGGGTCAAGCAACAGTTATATTCAGGCACGCTATTTTCTCAAGTTTTTTTCTTAGAGTTGAGCAAGCGGATTGCGCATTTAAAGACTATGTCTGCAGACTACATCTCGACAGACAGATACATGCATATGCACGTACGTAATATTAGACATGTGTTTATAGACGCACACCCTGTATTTGTAAACCTGGCGCCACATGTTTCGTGTAGTTTCGTAGTGCTAGTGGAAACAACGATTTGCGGTTGGTGTGTATTGCCGGTTCGCAAATCAATTATTTGTGTATCGGGATCTTTGTATAATTCCAAACTAGTATTTTCGAGATCAATTCCCTCTGTACTCTACTACGTAATTGGTCAGTGCAAGCCCATGGAGAGACCCTTGCTTATTTTCTCCTATAGAGAAACAGCTTACTCGAATAAGGAAGCAGTTCCAAATTATTTGAATCATTGTAAGACATTACTGTAACAGGTACCCGTTCATAGCATGCCTACGTCTGCATGTGAATTACGTGAATCAATAATCATAGAGAGTGGTATGCAAGTCCACATTCAGTAATAGGTGGGTGGTTGCACTCGATGGTGAATGGTTAATTGCATACGCGCATCAAAAATAGAAAAGGGTGACACAGGTGAGGATGCTTGTCAGTGTGTAAGTACATAAGATCAACGAGCGAGGTAATAACGAGTCTAGGTATATTCATATTAGTGCACACAGTAGAGACGAACAAAGACGAATTGAAGTAAAAGGATCAGAAAGCATCTTAATGGCTGTAGGGGAAGTCCTGATTGTTGAAAGCATGTAACTATGCTATAGAGTATATAGCCCGGACTTGATAAAGTGGTATAGTATTGGTACTGAAAATATGTATCTTCTTTTGAGGGCTTCAAAGACCCAATTAACCCTGGCGGAACATAAACCGCTGGTTTCCTCCCTGGAATCCTTGGAACCCGCCCGGGAACCCGCCCGGGAATCCTCCGAAGCCGTTTTGGTAGAAGTTTCCGCCGCCGCCGCCGCCGCCGCCACCGCTGCTGCGTTGGGCGTCATAGTCTGCACGGCTTTCCTTCTTCGACAAGATCTCGTATGCTTCATTGATTTCCTGCATTTTCTCCATGACTTCGTTTTCGGACATGTCTTTGCCCTTATACTTATCAGGGTGGAACTTCTTGCTAAGTTCGCGGTACGCTTTACGGATCTGTTTAGTATCGGCGTCTTCTTTGACTCCAAGGACCTTGTAGTAATCCTTCTGCGGCTCGCCCTGGAACTGCTGAGGAGGAGGCTGACGACGCTGCATTAGGATCTGATCGTGCAGTGTGCGTGCGAAGCTAACACAGTCGGAATCGGAATGGTCCTTTATGATCTTTGAAACAAGTTCTAAAGCCTGTTGAGAGTTGCCGTTCTTGTGTTCAAGATGGGCCTGAACGAGAATAGCCGGCGGGTACTCCTCGTCGAAATCACGTACTTCTGCACAGATCTGAGCCGCTTTGTCCCATTTCTCGCGCATTGCAAGCATATGGCATTTACGTCTTTGCAAAGTCTCAATCAACGCGCCGCCCTTACGCCCGTCGCCAAGCGAGATATTATACTGTTTCAACAGCTTGGCAACGCGTTTACTGATTTCGCTCAGCTTGATTTTCGGGAGTTTCTGTGCTAGCAGCTTTTGAAGCTCCTTTAATTGCCGGTTTACTTGTTTACATGTCTTGTCCTCCTCGTTGTACTGGACGCACCGTCTAACGATTTGAAGAGCCTGGTTGCGCTGATCCAGCAGCACATAATACGCTACAGCCACTTTCGCCGTAGACTGCACGTCAGAAGGGTCTAGTTGGACGACTACTGACAAGTCGTTAATAGCCTCAATACGGTACCCCTTGGAAAGCAGGCACTCCGAGCGCTGTTTCAGCACGTCTACCGATTTTGGGCTGATGTCCAGCAGTTTGTTGAAGAACTGGCAGTCGTCAGTAGACGAGGGGCCTTCATTGACTATATCGTTGTAACTGTTAGCCTTCTCTATAATTTCGGCACAGCGTGCGTCCTGACACTCCTGAGACTGTTCAAGAGCCTTTTCCACCATTCCAAGTCGCAAGTAAGTAGCCGCTAGGTTATACTGAGCAGGAACAAAGTTTGGATCAGCCTTCAACGACCGGCGGAAGTCGCTCAATGCCTGTTTTTCATGGCCCTGAGCGAGCTGCTGAGAGGCGCGTTTGAAGTAAGTCACAGCATCGACTTTCGATGCAACAGGTCCAGAACTGTTGTCTGCTGCTTGCGCGAAGCAGACCGTGCAAAGTGCCAACAAGATGCCAAGTCTCATTAACGACCCTTGCCCCGTAGCTGTATAGTTAAGCCTCCGCCGCGTGGGGGGGTACCGTTATTGAAGTAGTTACTTTCGTGATTACGTTGGGTGGCGTATACATGCGTTTCGATGGTTCGAGTAATTGTTCCGAGCGCACATGCACCCGTGCGTCTCTAGTAGCTGATCATTATAAGCCAACGAAACTAATGCTTTTAGAGGCACTAAACTAGGGCATTAAGCTAGTGTTGAGAACCAAATAAAGTAATTAGTGTGTTATTTGATAGGATAGAGTACGTATCACCGTTTGATGAGCGCTGCTAACGGTGCTAGCGATGCCGACGTTAAAAGATTATGGTATCTTATCATATATATTACATTGCATTACATGCATACGTGGAACGTCTACACACACGTCTACGATATGCACCCATTAATTAGCGGCTAGCGAGCCGTCTAACTAGCACGGCAAAGGCAGATCTCCTACCCATTCACGCACCTCTTCAACGAGCTCGTCGAATTCAGGGCGAGCACTCAATGCCGCCTTGAAATCGCGTAGCTTATTAGCATTCTCAGGAAGCGCGGTTTGGACTTTGATCGAGAGTTTCACGATCTTGTTTAGAAGCAGAACAACGTTCTCGAAATCCTTTTCGACGAACCCTCTTGTAGTCATTGGCGTGGTTCCTAACCTAATTGCCCTCGGCAGACTCCATTTGTCGCCCGGAACGGCTGTAGCGCTGACCGAGATATGCGCGCGCTCACATGCTGCGTTAACCCTGGCGCCATCAATACCCTTATCCACTAGCGAGACGACAACCATATGGATATCGGTGCCTCCAGAAACCAAAGAGTACCCGTTCTTGATTAAAGCGTCTTCCATGCATTGAGCGTTCGCCATGAGCTGGCGCTGGTACTCTCTGAACTCGGGGGTGTTGGCCTGTCCTAATGAAACAGCGATGGCCATGATGGTATGATTATGCGGCCCGCCTTGAGATGCAGGAAAAACAGCGAAATTAATAGGCCCTTCTAGTTCCTTGCGGAAAAATATCATGGCGCCACGCGGCCCTCGCAACGTCTTCTGTGTTGCTGTCGTAACAACGTCAGCATGCTCAAACGGTGACGGCACTAACCGTGCCACTATTTGCCCAGCAATATGCGCGATGTCGACTACCAGGTATGCACCAACCTGGGCACATATGCTCTTCAATCTCCGGTAATCAATGAGCCGACAATAAGAGGACGCGCCGGCGACTAGCACCTTCGGCCTGAATCGTAATGCGAACTTCTCTAAATCGTCGTAATCAATGCGTCCGCTGGCCAAATCGACCTCGTACGGCAGCGTGTCGTAGTATGCGCTGACGCAGCTCACTTTCAGCTTATCGGTTTGGTACCCGAAACTCATGTGCCCGCCATGGGTCAATGAGAGCCCCATCAGCCGTTCATGCGGTTTCATTAACGCATGATAAACCTGCGAGTTGGCTTGAGTTCCGGCAATGCTTTGTACGTTAACTCCCCATTTCGAGGGATGCAGATCGAACAACGAAAGCGCTCTGTCTTGGCACAGCGTTTCTACTTGGTCGACTACTTCGTTTCCGCCGTAATGGCGCATCCCGGGATATCCTTCCGAGTACTTGTTGGTAAGTACCGTGCCTTCAGCTTCAAGAACTGCTTTGGACGTGTAGTTTTCGGACGCTATGAGATTCAGCCATTCTTTCTGCCGTTTCTGTTCTTTCTGCAGTAATGCATAAACCTCTTTGTCGGAGCTCAAAGGCCTGAACATAAGGTCGACCTCTTCATGAGCAGGTTTCAATGGACGCACTGGTTCTGGTGTCGGTTTCTTTGCTGAGCTTTCCGCCGGTTCTTCGCTCGCGCGTTTCATCGTGGACATGGAAAAGAGAACACGATGATTCAGTTCCCGAGTTCAGGGTCAGTGTGAACCGGGATGAAAAATATACGCGGGACCAATTTAATAAGCGTGGTGATGGCGTGATTGCCCGTATACATTTGCATGCATGCATACCCACCATTCAGCTTGTTAGCTACGCATTTATACACTGCTAGAATAATACGGTACGTGTATTCAGAATCGAGCAGATAAGTACGTATGGTGCGATTAAAAAAGAAAAATAAAAAAAAGATTAGGATATCTTTGATTTGGGATTTTTGGGTTGTCATCAGTCAACCACTAAAGACGATTGCATAATATGGTCAGAAACGTTACTGTTTATTGTATTCTCGTTTCGCTTGACTTTTCTAGTTTATTCTACTTTTTGTACTCATCAATTCCTTGCATACTTATCTACCTCATTCTCTGATTCACTTCTTCGCGATATGAGTCACTTTTATTTAGCACCTTGTACCTGAGTTGGGTTTCACTAGTGTGAAACTTGATTATGTGAGCGTTCTCAGTGGAAAATGTGGACCTGATTAGCTCCTACTTCCAGATCCTCCTTCTATCGCCTGCATAATTTAGTTTCAATGTTTAGTAAATTACTCTCTTGTACATATTTAGTTGTGTTTATGCGTATACATGCATTCCCTTGCAAATAGAGTCCACAAATGTCATGCCTCTAGGCGGAGTACGGTATTAAGTCCGCCCTATGTCCGCCCTCGCGTATAGGTAATGACCCTAATGCCAGTAGCCGGCCTAACCTATGCTTGCTCGCAAACGACCCTTCTCTTAATAACCCTCCTTCTGCACCCCGCTCTCCCCCGCATATCCTTCGTCAACAACAACCTCCCAATCGTATTACTAACCGGGCTCTAATCGTGGTCTTAATTACATAACCGTAGTCGCAACCGCACCTTTCGATAGACTTAGTGTTGTTACTTTTGAGTATACCAAGTCCCAATCACCTGCTATATTTCATTCACCGTTGTTCGCAGCTAATTGTGAACAAAGACGATCTGTAGCAGCTCTACCGACCATAACTTATGGACCGCAGACCCAGCATGTCCCCTCGTGGACGCAATAGCAACTTCATTTCGAACTCAGCCAGCAGCTCTTCTTCAACTATCGCCACACCCGAGCGCCCTATGATTATCATGTCAGATCGCACCGCCGAAAGTGACAGTGACGCAATTAGCCTTCACTCCAGCGCGTCCGTTAGTTTGACGCCGCTGCTTTGGACGCACACGAACGTCGGCGACCTTGTCAACATCGAAAAACTGATCACCGTCGACCACAAAACGAGCGTCGAGATCGCGTTCGATAAAATGAGCCACAACAGACTGACATGTCTCCCCTTAACCCGCCACGGCAAAGTCTTTGATTTCTTCGACTACTCCGATCTCACTGGCTACCTTCTGCTTGTCCTTGGCGATATCACAGTTAAAGGTGAGCACTCTAAAACCTTCGAAGAACGGATTATCAAGGCGCGGCAGGGAATCCCCGCGTCTGTCGGCTTCGCTGCCCAGTTCGGCGGCGGACACGACCCGTTCGTCCATATGACGGCGAATTCGTCGCTAACTGCAGCAGTCGAGAAATTTGCTAGCGGTGTTCACAGAATTGCCGTGACTTCTAGTTCTGGAAACTGTGCAGACGTCATTGGCATCCTTTCCCAACGCCGTATGGTCCGTTACGTGTGGGACAATTTGCGCCGCTTCCCTAACCTTGAACAAGCCCTGGACACAACCCTAGGCGATCAGAAAATCGGCACGTACGACGATGTCATCAGCATAAACGGCGACGCGCCCGTCATTGACGCGCTCGACTCGATGCACGAGCTTGCTGTGTCGAGCATTGCTGTAGTGGACTCGAACAACATCATTCTTGGTAACATCTCAGTTACTGACGTCTCATTATTAACACGGGCGTGGCAAGCAGGATTGTTGCGTCAGTCCTGTAAGCATTTCTTGACGGTGATTCTAGACCACCGCGGAATCGAGTACGGCGGAAACGAGAGCGTTCCTGTGTTCTATGTGTACCGCAACACGAAACTGTCTAAAGTGATTGCGACGATGATCGCGACAAGCGCACACAGACTGTGGATCTGCGACCACACTTCCGACCCTGCGCAGAGCGGTAAACTGATCGGCGTCATTTCGCTTACTGACGTGCTGAATTTCGTTGCCCGCCATTCGGGAAACAACTCGAGTTTGGATCCTGAAGCTACACGCCGTCACCGCCGTTCGAGCTCTTCGAGTGTTCGCAGCGGCTCTGTTATCCGGCATATCATCCACGACGGAAGCCCCTTGGAAAGACCTAAACTGAGTTTCGAGAGACCTAGACACCGCCAGTGAACGAACAAGTAACGAACGAACGAAAACGATAAAAACAGAAACAGAAACAGAAACAAAACGCAAAACACAAACAAAAACACAAACAAAAATAAGAGAAAGATCAGAAAGAAAAAAAGATCACTACAGAATTTCTATTTTTCCAGCATCATCATACCCACCCCAGTTTTATTTTGGAGAGTAGAGCTTGCTTCTTTACTGCCATTGTATTAAGTACGTTACCTCTGTTCGTCAAGCATTGTTTTCTCATTGTTTTCTCAGTGGATGCGTCGATTGTGACTAGATATTACTCGATATAGTTCAGTTCGGTTTGGAATATACTTTCAGGATTTACTTATGCAATGCATACATATTTATGCAAGATGTAGTGTCACCATGCAAAGCGATTAGTCTAATCAGTACGCTAATCAGTACGCTAATCAGTACACGCGTTAAACTAACCGTTAAACTAACCGTCAGCTAACCGTCAGATGCTAGGCTAATCAGTGTACTGAGCGCTGCGCAAATATAATCACCGGTTAAACGGTTAGACTTTCCATTTATATCTCATTCAGTTACTAACGGTTACTTACAGTTACTAAATGCAACGGTGTAAAAGGACTAATAGTCATGCGGTGTTAGTTTTAGTCCCATTTTATTGCTAATTGTTTTTTACAAGTTATTAATCGCACTTTATTTATAAGTCTCTTTGAACGGATCTACACGGTTTTAATTATCGGTATATACAATTATTTTTCTTAGTTTAGTTCAGGCTGTTCTAACTACTTCGCTATGTCTTTATACGACCTTGCTGGGTGCATACTCTCCCACCCTTCCATATGTATGCGCGCGGTGGTGTATGCGTCGGCACCTTTTACCCGCCGGGTTTACTCAGAAGAGGTTCTGAAAACGCTAATGATTTCCCTACTCACATGATCACTTTTGTGCTAGGGCACGGAAATGATAGCAGAGCCGAACAGAATGTGGTAAGAGGACTTTTTAACCATGGGAAAACCGCGGCAGAGAAGACCTACATTCAGCGGAGGGTCTAACCACATGCGCGACTCCTCCGCATGGGACGACGACTCATCGGAGTCGTCGTCTATGGGCTCCTCGCATAATCTCCTGCCCAGGTCCAACGGCACGCGCCAACGCAAACGGAACGGCGAGAGACGCAGGAGGCCGTCGCAGGCGACCTTCGAGCACCCGCCGTTCACAGACGAGGAGGCGGACTTCTCGGGAATTCCGATCTCGCCTACCTACAGTGTCGCGTCGTCGAACGGGTCGCTTAAATCCAACCCTTCAACGCGCCGGTCATCGGTCAGTTCGGGTATCGACGATGTCTGTATGCCCCTAGACGACGATGCTAGCGAGACGGGCGAGGAAAACTACACGTGGCCCGATTTGAAGGTTCTAGAGGATTTCTGTAAAAAGCAGCGCGAAGAAGACGTTGCGTTACAGGAATCAGAAGCCTACCGCGAGTCCCACAACGAGGCAACCGAAGCTGAGCAGCGTGGAAGGTTGAGACCGAAATGGCATGTCCCCTGGACTCGTGACAGCGCTCTGGATACTCAGAACCATATGCGGTTCACCTACTTCCGCGACGATCTGTATGCCACAATTCATTCTCCCTCTATTTCCGGCCTTCTCGGCCCAGGTCAGACGTTTAATGATTTGTTCCCTACTGTTCATCACGACAACGGCGGTGCTAAAGCTCCTACCCCTACATTCTACGAAGAGGAGCAGCACCCCCAGCAGCAGCAGTACCAGCAGCAGCACCCCCAGCAGGCGAACTCGGTTCATAAAATGGATTCAAACAATTCTGGATCCTACGAGGCTGCTCCTCCAGGAACAGCTCCTCATGGCGCAGCAACCGCAAAACCTCTGCACCATTCTAACGGGTCGCAGCCGCACCAGCATGCCGCGCAGCCGCAGCATGAACATCATCACCAGCAGCAGCATGAACACCAACACCAGCAGCAGCATGAACATCACCAGCAGCAGCCGCAGCATCAAGGAACCGACTCGCCTCGTTCGTTGTCGAATCCGGCTCTTAACGATCCGTCTGGAACTGTGCATATCCCTACCCCGCCGCCTAATCCCAACCCTATTCCTGACCCACAACCGAGTATGGTTTCTACAGGGCCGGATACTCAGCAAATGGTTGAGCAGGTAGACTGCGGTGGAAACAAGGTGGTCAATGTGCCTGTTAGCCCTGCTAATCCGTTTATGCCGTCTTCGATTCCTGCTGATCAAGGAGTGGTGCCTCCTACTGCTGCTCAACCTGAGTCCAGCCCTGCACCTACACCTAACCCAGCTCCTTCAGCTGTAGCAGCTCCGTCTCCAGCGGTTGGACCTCCGGCTGCTCTTCCAGTAGGTGCAGCGGGTACAGCGGCCGCACAGGCTGCGCAGGCTGCACAGGCGCCTTCTTCTACGGCTCTTCATTCTGCCTCTACATCCACGGTTTCCAATACCTCTGGACCCAGCGATCCTGAAGCGCTTAGAGCTCATTCTCACGCGCCCTCTATTTCGAGTCACACGCACGCGCAGCATGGCACTAGCATTCATAGAGTTCAGTCGCACAACGGGCGTGGAATGTACCCCGCGATCACTATTGATCCTGCGAGCGCGTCTAAGATCCACAGTCATAGCATGCCTCTTCACAGCGACGATCGCGGACCTTGGTGGCTCGATATCAACTGCCCCTCTGAAGAAGAGATGCGTGTTCTTTCCAGGGCGTTCGGTGTGCACCCCCTGACAACCGAGGATATTCTGTTGCACGAGACTCGCGAAAAGATCGAGCTTTTCCATAACTACTATTTCGTGTGTTTCACGTCGTTCGATGTGCGCATTTCCGACAGGAAAGACGACACCGAGCGCCGTGCGCGCCGCGATTCGACTGGCCAAGTCAGTCAGAGTTCGAAGAACTCGAAAACGATGCGGAGACAAGTCGAACGGCTTAGACCGCTTGTAGTGTTCTCTATTGTATTCCACACTGGTATCATCACTGTTCACTACCGCCCCACTCCCCACACTGTTAACGTCCGTCGCAGAATCCGGCTTCTGCGTGACTACTTGAACGTCACGAGCGACTGGATTTCGTATGCTCTGATTGACGATATCACTGATGGGTACGGTCCCCTGATCGAGTCTGTGGATGAAGATGTCCAGGACATCGAAGACGCGATTCTAGGAATGCACGGGCACAGCGACGACGAGGAAAGTGTTTACGACGAAAAGCACTCGCAAACCTCGTCTTCTGGCTCGAGTTCTACTGGGTACAGAGAATGGAGGCGCAAAGGCAATATGCTGCGGTGGATCGGCGAGAGCCGCAAACGCGTGATGTCGTTGTTGTCGCTGATTGGCAACAAAGCCGATGTGATTAAAGGGTTCTCTAAACGGTTGACTGAGAGATGGAGCGGCGCTCCTACCTCCGAGATCGCTATGTACCTCAGCGATATCCAGGACCATGTCGTCACCATGACGCAGTCTCTCAACCACTACGAAAAGCTGTTAGCTCGGTCGCACAGCAACTACCTTGCGCAGATCAATATCGATATGACGCGAACCAACAACGAGATGAACGACGTTCTTTCTAAGATCTCGGTTTTAGGTACGATTGTTCTTCCCATCAACATCGTCACTGGACTTTGGGGTATGAACGTGATTGTGCCTGGCCAGTTTGTTCAGAACTTGAACTGGTTCTACGGCATTATTCTGACGCTGCTGTTGTTCGCTGTTTCTGCGTACTTCCTGCTTATGCGTTTGATGTAGTTTTTGAAATATCTTATTCTCTTCTGCCCTCTGCCTTCTACCTTCTACCCTCTACCCTCTCTACTATATATACCCATATGTACCCATATATACTATTCTATTGCTATCTGATGCATTTCTGCCCTATCTACTGCACGAATACGCCACACTCTACCTCAATCTCCCAACCCCATGCATGCAGCCCACTACATTCCCAACCATCACACATCTACGCATAACACTCACACTGCGCACTCATACATACACATACTCTCTCTCACAAACACATACATACACACTCATACATACCCATACATACCCATATTGCAAGCAAGCTGATGTCTAATAGTCATACATAAAAGGAGTAGCCACCGGGGGCGGCGGTCTTCGGTTCTCCCGTTCTGGGACTACATACTGCTCCTCTACTCTAAATACTGCCGATTCCGCTGTGGCCTGTTTCAAGTCTTCCCAGTATGTACGCTTACCACTCCTTCTCTCGGAAAGCTCGTAGTTCGCTTGTACATAGGCATCCTCGCTCCGTTTCTTTTCTTCTTCTAAGGCATGCGCTTCATTAAATATCTTACTTCTGAGTTCAGCCGTGGAGTTTGGGGAGAGGGCCGCAAGTGTTTGGTCTTTGAACGCAATTAGTTTAAGGTCCTCTTGCAGCGTCATCGAACATGATTATGTAATTACTGAATTTGGGTCTAAATACTATACTTGCCTGCATTCGTACACTGTGCTAAGAGTGAGTATTAGGAATGACCCAATTACACTAGAATTCGTTAGCACTTTGGTTGCAAATAATTCAGAAGTACTCTGTGAATTGTTCAGAATTGTTCAGAGATGGGCGACTCGCTTCATCACGGGAATTTCGGCGTCTATTTCCGTAACAAACTCCGGAAACTAGAAGGCCAAAACGCAGAAACTTATGACCAGAAATCAACTATATTCAAGAACTGCGTCTTCTATATTACCGGCAATACAAACCCCTCTCCATTGCTTCTAAAGCAGTTGATTATCGAGCATGGAGGGTCTATGTGCTCGTACTTCGGCAAGAAATCGGCTTCTACCCATGTAATCGCGGCGTACTTGACGAACCAGAAAATCAAGGACTTGAAACACCACAAAGTAGTCAAGCCCGAGTATATTACTGCTTGTATCGAGCGCAATGCGTTGTTGAATTGGTCTGCATACAGGACTATTCCTGAAAACTCGGGCTCAGTGCTGGATTTCGGAGTCAAAAATGCCAACGAATCCAATAATTCTGAGGAACAAAAGCATATTGACACTGAAATGGAACTCAGCGACGACCAAGCAGGTGCAGATTTGGTTGATTTGGTTGATTTGCCAGACAACTCGAACGGAGTTGAAGAGTGGACAACAGAAAAGAAGGTCGAATGGGTTCATTCAATTAGAAACACAATTAATTGTTTAGACCCGAATTTTATTTCCGATTATTTCAGTAAATCGCGGCTGCACTTTATGAGCACGCGGAAACTCATGCTGAAAACAAGGTGCCGGTTGTACGAACCGCCATTGAACTTTATAAGCCAAGATTCAGGGAAGGTTTTGATGCATGTAGACTACGACTGTTTCTTTGTGTCTGCGTCGCTTAAAAAGAGGCCGGAATTGGTCGACAAACCGGTTTGCGTGAGCAATGGCACAAACGGATCGGATATAGCTTCATGCAACTATGTTGCTAGGAAATACGGAGTCAAGAACGGGATGTGGGTAGGAAAAGCCAAAGAAATGTGTCCTGAATTGATATGTCTGCCGTTTGATTTCGATGAGTATGCGAGATGCTCGGATTTGCTGTACGACGCGCTGCTAGCGTTGAAACCGGCTAAAATCGCGGCTGTCAGTTTAGACGAAGCAATTGTAGACATTTCGAATCTCGATATGCCAATCAACGACATTTCCTCCTCGTTGAAAACAAAAATCAAGCAAACTGCTGGCATTGACGCGAGTATAGGTATCGGCCCTAATATCCTGCTGGCCAAACTCGCGTTAAAACAAGCAAAACCCAACGGCCAGGCTGTTTTCAATTCAGCTAACGATATTCAGCTTTTCAATGTACGGGATCTGCCAGGTGTAGGAAGAAGCGTTGCTGGTAAACTGGCTGCAATGGGTATTGAAACAGTTGAAGATTTCAAAACAGTTAATGTCAGTAAACTCGTCAACGGTGTAGGCAACGTTCTTGGCAAGAAATTACTCGATTACAGCAACGGTAAAGATTCTGACGATATCCAGTCTTTAGACCCTCCAGTGAAAACAATCGGCATCGAAATCGGATGGGCGGTCAGAGTTATTAATGAGAAGGAGATGACTGCGTTTCTAGAGCTTTGTTGTAAAGAACTGTTCAGCCGGGTAGTTCCTGATGTTAACTGCGAGCTGTTGACATTAAAACAGTATAAACGCGCGCCTGGAGCCTCGTTCATCTCATCTAAACATCTGGGACACGGAGTATGCGACATTATCACGAAAACCAAGAAACTGGACTCCAAATTCACCCTTAATGAGTTAATTGAATCAGTGTTAATGTTGTCTGAAACGATTGCATGCCCGCCATTGGATCTACGAGGTGTCGGTCTTCATTTGAAAGTCAAATCCACTACCCCTAAAACCAATGCAATCAGCGCAGGCAGAGACAAAGACAAAGACAAAGACAAAAGACAAACGTCACTAGCCTTCTCAGCCGTGAAACCGACTAAAGGACCGCATAGAACCCCTATTTCTAATGTCGAATTCGAGCCAAGAACCCCTCCTAAACAGGTCCGTCCCGCGATCCCGTATAAAGCGCCTAAACTGCACTCGTCCAAGAAGGAATTCAGCGTGACGCAGTATTTCAAAGGGGACTCGAACGAGTATGATTTAAATGTGTTGGCCGAGCTTCCCAGCCAGATCCGGAAAGAGTTTCTGCTGCATGAAGACGACTATGAACAGAGCTCAAGGTCGTATATAAGCCTATTCATGGAATCCGAGTTCTACGGCCGGTCGTCGTTGACTAGCCTTAGGAAACTGACCCAGCACTGGATCCGGACAACTACGTCGCCAGCTGCTGAAGACGCTAGAGCTTTTTTCCAGTTCATTAAACTGAGTTCGGCAGATGATACGTGTTGGAACACTGCGTACAAGCTAGTTGAATGGATGGGCCTTCTAATCAAAAAGAAGGGGGAAGACGACTGGACCTATTTCCATAAAGTTATTAACGACGAGGTGCAGAAACAGCTGATTGAGAAATTCAGTCCGCCGAAACTGTTCGACAACTAGCTGCACGAATAGCGTATAATAGCATATAAAATATAAAATATAAAATATAAGACGATGATACTTAACTTAGAGCAGCTTTAAAGCAACTGTCAAGCACCTTCTTAGAACTTCTGGTCAGGGTTTCTCTTAGCCCAAACGATCTCGGCAGGGGGTTTGGGAAGAGTGACCATACTGGAGAAGTCGATCTCAGGAACATCGTGGACGCCCTCAGGAAGGGTCCACTTGATGTCGCGGATGTAGGTAGACATAATAGTGCCCAGCTGCATCATAGCGAACTGCTCACCAATACAACGATGGCGACCGGCACCGAAAGGAAGGAAAGGCGAGCTAGCACCCTTGGTGACAGCACCGAAACCGTAGTCTACAGTCGCAGCACCGGTCTCACCACTGACCTTCTTAACCTCTTCCTCGTCAAGCCATCTCTCAGGGTAGAACGAAGCAGCGTCCTTGAACCAGAGTTCGTTGGTATGGGTATGACCAGGCGAGACCATGACGTAGTGACCAGCAGGAACAGTGTAGGAAGTACCGGGGACGTGAAGGGGGCGCATGACTTTACGGAAGATCGAATGCAAAGGGTTGTGCAGACGGAGAGTCTCCTTAATGACAGCGTTCAAAAGAGGCATGTCCTGCAAATCGTCGAAAGAAAGCTCGTTGTCGCCAAGAACACGCATCTGCTCCTCGTAGAGCTTGTCCTGGTACTCGGGCTTCTGAGCAAGGTGCATAAGGATCCAGGCAGAAGTGGTGGCAGACGTGTGCTGGCCGCCCATAAGAATACCAATACACAGGTTGGCAATCTCCTCGTCGGTCATGGCTACACCGTCCTTGTAAACAGCAGTGTTCATAATGGCATCAATAAGGTCACGGTTGTACTCGTCCTTCTGGTCAGTGGCCCTGCGCTTCTTAATAACCTCTAAGTACTGGCCTTGGATCTCGTTGTGAGCAATGTCACGGCGTTTGTAGGAGGGCAAAGGAAGGTGAGGGAAAACGAAGTTGAGGGGAGTGAATCCCTTATCAAGATCAGAGTAGAGCTGAGCAGTGCGGGCGCTGAATTTGCTGCGCATCTCGTCGCCCATAAGTGTGCGCGAAGCAGTGTAAGTAGTCACCTCAGGAGTGACGTTCAAAACCTCTAATTTGTTGCCAGCAGTGCCGAACTTGTTGGGGTTCGCCATGTAGTCTCTGACCTCCTTGATGATCTTGGGAACGTAGCTGCGGAAAGCGTCACGAGTGAGCGCCTGTTTGGCGAACTTCTTCTGCTCCATAAGTCTGGAGTTAGGACAATCGTAAATCACACCCTTGCCGAAAACGGGGGCGGTAAGAGTGTTATAAGCGGCCTCAGCACTGACATCGGCCAATTTAGCATTGAAAACAAAGTCGTGACCACGAGGACCAATACAAACGGTCATCACACGGCCAACCATGACAAAAGCGAACACATCGCCGTACTTCTTGCGGTTCTTCTCAAAGAACTCGTAGGGAGAGCTGCCGTAAGTAACAGCAGACCCGAGCCAGGGAATAAGGTACGGGACAATAGGCGCTCTGTAGGGGTATACGATCCTGTAAATCAGCTGCTGGAGGAGATTCAGGCCAATGACAATGACTGTAAGGCCAATGAGAACAGTCGGGATCGAGCAGTACAAAGGCAGTCTGCCAAGGTACGTCTTCAACCCGTCGACTGCGGATAAGACTTGGTTCAACATTCTATGTACCACACAAGAAATAAAGATGTGCTTGGGATACTGTTGATAAACACTAGTACAAACTACGCGTGTATACAAATCTGGAGGTAGCGAATGGTATTTTATATATATTTCAGGGTTGAGGTTTTTTGGGGAGGGGGGTGGAGAGAAACTGAAAAGTTGTTTATGAAATCACATGTATAAGATAGTGCATATGCAGGGTTATCACATGCTAAAATCAAATACGATGCTGTGAACACTGTGCATATGGATGTCATTTCATTCGCTAATAGAGCACATGAAGAGACATCACGCGAGATCGAATAAGCAGGTAATCATATCGGGCTGTTTAATGACGTCTAAAAATAATAACAGTTTTAAACCTATGTAATCCTAGCTGAATATCTATTGTCCGCTGCGCGTATACTCATGCTGCACTGTCATGCTGCGTCGTCGTGCTGCATTGTCACGTTCAGTGTCATGTTCGGCTGGGTACACCAATGACTACTGAGTGATTTCCAATAGCTCACCCTCCTCTTCGTCAAGATTGTTGTTGAAACGAATAACCGGCAATGCGTATTCGCTCAATTTGAAGTATCCAAATTTAACATTTTTCCAATCAGGCAATTTCACCTCCAAGTTCTCGAATTCGAGGTTCAGTCCGTAATCTTTGAGGTTGAACTGGCACACGCGCTTGTATACGTCATAACACACCTGTCGATCTGCGCCGAGTCCGTTGAAGAACGAGAATGTGCCCTCAAAATTTAGTAATCCGACCACATAGTCGAACAAAATTAGCATGTCCTTATAGTGTTCGCTGAACGTGTCATAGTAAATTCCGTCGAAATGCACGCCTCCCTCAATTAGTTTAGGCAGAACGGTCTTCCAGGTCCCTTCAAGAATAATTACATCCTTCTTTTCAAACCATCCGTCATCCCTCATTCTTTGTAATACTCCGGGGTGTGCCTCAATAATGTAGTGCCTAGCTGGTTTCAGTTCCTGGATAAACCCATCAATTATCCCCATGCCGAATCCTATATTCAGCACCGTTCCGCCGGGTGCGGTAATTACTTCAGCACTCCGTTTCATGATCGGCGTCTCCCAGTCCATCATGACGCCGTCATTCTCACTGGTTTTTAGGGTATGCTTATCATAAGCTAAATCAGCCTCTAAATATTGGTCAATGCTTCCCTCCACGGTTTGATCCTCCGCATCGCTGTCCGAATCTTCAGATTGGAATTTCTGAAGAAGGATCTCAGATCTGAAACCAGCCTCGACAAATTTTTCATACAGATCTGACTTGCCCAGTTTATACGCGATTTCGCCAGGGGTGTTGTTTTCAGAATCCAGAAGCATCCAATTGGCTCCATACTCAAATAATTTATCGATCATGCTTCCAGCGAGTTTGTACTGCTCTGGTTTAGCATATGTGCAGATCAAATGCTGAAGCCCAGCCTCTTTGTCGAACTCTGAATCCTCTCGAAGCTCGCCAACTTTAATGTTGGCAGGCATCCCGGCTTTCAAAATCACTTCCAGTGCTTCTAAAGCGCCTTCTTGTGGGGTTCGCATAGCACATAGCGCGAAAACATCGTCCATTTTTGTCGATCTTTACTGTACTTCCGTTTACACGCTACTTTTACTTTTACTAGTTAGAAAAATTGAAATAATCACGTGATGTGTACAGACAAGCGGATCACAGATGTGGCAGCTAATGACAATAGATCCACCATTATAGGCTAACTGCCTTGCACCGCTCCGAGCCGCTTTTCACTGCCTTGCCAAAACAAGGAATTGCGGCGTTTGCTTTCATTTCATTTGTCTTTGCCTACTCTTCTTTTCTTGCTCCTATATTACTTAAATTTTATTCTGTACTACAGCAACACTACTGTGTTAAAATCGTTATGCTATTTTCCTCAAATTTACGTACTTAGCATTCAAATGACAGGTCACTGGTTGTCACATTTTACGTACAATGCACTGCGAGTCTTAATCAACGTGCGTAGTAAACCCAAGTTCAGTAATGACTTGAGCACATGCTGAAATAAGCGAGATCGTCGTTGGGAGCGTGAGTGCCGATTGACTGATAAGGTGAAGAATTTGCAGTGAACGGTGGATACGTTGAATTCCGAAGTTGTTTATACGTATAATAAAAAAACGGCTGTCCACCTAATTTAATTCAAACTGATCTGTATATAGATTTGGTCTCGAAACGTTGCCATGATGCTATAAAAGTGTCCACAAGTCGTTCAAAGGTCCAGTTTTTACATGTATGAGGCATACTAGATTGGTTATATTGATAACGCGCAATATATAATGTCTACGTATTAGCATCTCTAGTTACAGGCGTTTTTGCCAATTCTGATCTTTGAGTGCTGCATGTTAAATAATTATGAACATGCGTCGTAACCAGTCACATTCGGTCGGTTTTAGTGTTTAACATACAAAATAAGCTGTTTCCGTCGATCAGGGGGCCGTTGCGGATTACTAGTACCACAAACATGGCTTGTAAAACATGTTCGGACGCATGAAACGAGAGTGCTGACTATTCACATACGTATTTAGTAGATACGAATTTGCTCTTACTTATGGTCCGAGCATTAAGTTGACGACGAGCTTTCGCTGCTATTCTTGTCATTTATTATTATTATTGAAAATATGTTAATACCGCGTTGCAGGTATGTACATTAATGTACCTTAACGTACCGTTATGTACCGTTATGTATCGTTATGTACCGTTATGTACCTTAATGTACCTTGATGCAGGGTTGAGCTGTTTAAAGTCTGTTCACTAGGAAACAATTGCCGCAAAATAGCAACGCGATCTCCTTATTGGGTTAACAAGGAATGCAGGGTTGGCGAAACGCTTTAACCGAAATGAGAGTGTCAACGCTTGAACCTGTTGCCCGAATTGCCAATTCTCAGGAGGCCGACAACCTGAGGCAAATACGAGTAGTTCTATCGCTTCATTAGCGTTCACTAGTGTAACGCATGTCGTAGAATATAGCTCAATCATAGCATGAGGAGCCGACTGAGTAAACATAACTTGCATTCGTAGTCATAAAGACAGCCAGTAGGTGCCGATTAATAGATTTAGCATGCACATGTGTTGCATACCAAGCTAAGGGACCTGTTTAATCCCATAATAACGCTACTAGCTAGGCCAGGGTCTTTTTACCGCACAGAAAGATGTGAATAAAGCAGTCTGACATTTCGGATATGCAGGTTTTGAAAGCCGATCCTAAATAAAAAGAAGACAAAACAAGACCCGTGCTTCATTCCGTTTCAATTTCAACTTGATACAAGCATGGACAGGAACGTGGTAAACGTCTGCGACGAGTAAGTCGGAAAACAAAACAATTTTAGCACTTTTGGCACTACAAACACCGGATAAAAAGAGTTTCTGCAACATCAGAAGTAGGTTTCAGGAGTGCATATCAATCATTAATGACGTAGCCCCTAGTCCTGAGCTGTAACAGATTTTCAAATAGGCGTAGTTGGCCGCCCTCAAGAACCAATTATTATGGCCAAAATAAGGTTCGTGATACACATGAAACAGGCCAGCAGGTGACGCCACAGATATAGTGTCATAGTTCTCCGAAAAGCGTCGTTGAATTTCTTTTTCTTTATAGAAAAATTAATCAGTGGAGAGGCTGATCAAATATATCTCCGTCTAACCGACATATCATTGATAGCCGGCTCAGGATCTATCTCCTCCCCCCTCCATTCCTTGTAACCCCCTCCCTTCCCAACAGGCATCAACGGATCTACGTACCTCTCCCTAAAAAAAAAGGTGCTTTAGATGCGAGATAGAGGTGCTCCTACACGTGAGGACGCAGACGAATCAAAATCAGCAGCAGCAGCAACAGCAGCAGACGATGGCTTATATGAAGGCGACGAGTACAGCGATGGGTACAGTTCAGACCCAAATTATTATGAACCGGACCCTGAACCTGCACAACCAGTGGAATACAGACCTTCTACAGTCACTCCCCGGTACAGGCATTCCGCGAATCTGAGCGCATCGCACATAGCCCCGCTCAGTGTTTCGGACTCTACAACGAGCCGGCGACCTAGTCTGCAAAGAGACAGTGTACGCAACGATATAGATAGAGAAAGCCCTCAACGTTGGCTGGATCGGAACCCTCAGTACGCGGCCAATGCAACACCAGCAACCAATCAACCGGTACAGCAGCGTACACCCCAAGATCCCCAACAAGAGTTAGAGTCGGAGCAGCAGTCGCACTCGACGTCCAATCAGCCGTATACTCGAATTCCACCAACCATTCATTACGGCACACCCCAAAACACGCAAATGCAGCCGCCGCAGATGCATTATCCCCATAAGTCTTACTCACGGAGCAGAACTCCAGTAATGCCGCCGGACCAGCCGGCCTATGACCCGGAACAATGGAAGTACAGATACTCCGAAAGGCCTGGGCAGTACCCTGTTATGTCTTCATGGTACTGGCAACCCAACGAGTATTATGACTCGCCTAATTTTGAAATGAGCGGACCCAGTGGAGGAGCTGGAGGCCATAATCGCGGTCTGGCTCCTTCTTCCAGGCCACTCAAACCGCTACGGGTCCCAATTGATGGTTCTGGTGAGGATTTTCGAGTAGTTGACCCAGAAACCGAGTCAATGGTCAACAGAAGTAACAACAATGTGCCGTTATTACGAGAGAGAGCGCTTACCAGCAATAAAGAGAATGTGAAGTACCGGTTAATGACACCGGAAAACATCCAGAAGTTCCCATCGTTGGTCAAAAATATAAACTGCCCTCCTAATGGACCAGGACAAACCCGAAGCAATTCGGGGGGAAGTTTGCCTAAAGTTTCTACTGCCATTTGGGAAACTGAAGGCACAATATGTCTAGTTGTTGAGCTCCAAAGAACAAGCGTGACTCGGAGGTACGACAACAACATGATAAACGGCACAAAATTGTTGAACGCCTCAGGGATAACCCGTGGAAGACGAGATGGGGTGCTGAAAGGCGAGAAAGTGCGTCATGTGGTAAAAATAGGAGGCATGGATTTCAAGGGGGTTTGGATCCCGTACGAAAGGGCACTTAGCATAGCTCAAGCCGAAGGAGTCCTTGAGAAACTATATCCCCTTTTCGTAGCCGATCTGTGTCCGATACTGCAGTCGCCTCAAAACTATAGCCGGATCCGGCAGATGCTTGCTAGAAGCGTGAAACGGAACCCGAAGTTTCAACCTAAAGCAAACCGAATGCTTGCATCCATTTTTTCTGACGAGAGTCCTAATATGCCACTTGAAGTTAGCGGGTCAGCACAAGCTAATCAGATGCCGAGCGCATCGCCAGGCCATATACAACAACCGCGCCAACCGCGACCCCCACAACAACACCAATCGCAACATCAGCAGCAGCAACGTCAGCAACATCAGCCACAGCAGCCACCACCACCTCAGCGTGATCATCAATTACAACACCAAGCGCAACACCAAGTACAGCACCAATCACAATACCAACCACAATACCAATCGCAATCACAATCACAATCGCAACCACAATCGCAACAACGACAGTCTTCAGATTCCCAAGCCCAAAGGCAAATCAACGAAGACGGGGTTGTGCGAAACTACATGCCTCTTGATCAAAGATACGACGTTAGAGCTCTTGGCGCCAGCAGTGCAGCCAAGATGCCCAATCCTAGTACTGGTTCAGGAAACAGTGATTCCGAGTACTATACCAGTCCTCATAGCAGGAACCCAGACAGCCAGTGAAACACTAAGTATAGATGTAGGCATGGTCAACACGCGTTCGAGGCAGGTCGCAGGTCGCAGGTCGCAGATTACACGTATACCTCCCTCCGCCCCACCTTGCATCTTAATAGTATTTTCATAATTGTAGCATAGAGAGATAACCGCTGTATCTCACGTATAGTTCCAGTGCCTTAATTATTTTTCAGGAATTGCCACTGATGACAGAAGTTGAAACCCGCTAGAGAGGTAATTCGTGTCATTAGAAAAAAGCATATGATGGAAAAACTTACAGGTTCAGTTTAAGAATGCGGGTTTTAAAACAGTTTACCGATTATGCAGTGGCTAGAATGAGGTCATATATAATCTCCACCAAATAAATAAAAAAACGCGTAGAGAAGAGAAATATAAATATAAAAAAAGCAACGGCAAATGCCTACTTTACTGCGTGGCTACGTTTGTCCGCCAGTGTGCTCGCGGATCAATTGATGCGCAATTATAGAAATACTATACATACATGCCTACCCATCCCCTCGTCCGTTCACAAACTCGGCGTAAATACTCGTTTAACCAGCGCATGAATTGCGATAAAGAACAGAAAGCGTATAGACCGGATGTAATACATACAGGAACACAGACATGCAGAGACCTGATATATTCTACTATATTCCACCCGCGGCATGTCTCTCTATACCAATGGCGATGTCGGTGGTCTCTGATTGGGCACCTTAGAATCAAAGCTTAGCACGGATGGCTCAGTTATCCTCAAACGAAACATTCTTCAAACCCCGCTTCAATTCACAAACACTCTATGCCGCATTGCGCGTTTATTAATTGCAGCTAGACCAATATAAAACCACCACGTTGTATTTTCGCGCTGGTTTCGTGAACCCTCGCTCACCTTTCTCCCTTTCCCCTTTCCCTTCCTTCCATAGAGTGGTGTCCATCACACATGCAAGGCGCATCACACAGAACCCAGGATGCACTTTGGCATTAAAAAGAAAAATAGGTGATCGAAATACTGGGCGTATACCCGGTTGGAGAAAAGGTGATAAGCCATAAATAAACGTATGAACTGATGTATAAAAGGGAGCAAAACAGAAACAAAACAGATCAGAAATAAATAATCAAGAGAATAGATAAATATGGAATACCGAACAATAGAAGAGAGGGATAATGACCCGAAGCGGATGGCGTATAATGACATCCTATATTTAAAACATAAACGGAGAAATTTAATAGCCATGTACGCCACCTGTATACATATTTAAGGAGCGTTAAGCAGCTAAGCAGCTTGAGGCATATTTTTCGAGTAAAACCGTCATATTTCCCAGCATAAACCTACATACAATTATAGAACCTTAGAATCTCAGGTGCATATTCTGCTAACCCCTATGCATATACACGTGACAGTATGTACGTACTCCTGATCACAGGCTGAGAAGATATGCTATCATTAGGAAGTAAAAAACATGCTAAAGATACACACCGGGCACGGTCCTTATTACACAACCACTTTTAGATTTAGGTATCCCATCTCGATACTCGAAAACTCAGGTCGTGCGAGTAGGCGCTTTAGCATTTACACCAGTAGACGTATTCTTATTCGTATATCCAATAAGTATATATCGATGCGCACATTTCGGACAAATATTTACGTGTGTGTACATGTGTGTATATGTGTGTGTACGCGTATTTACGCGTGTCCACGTTTGTTTATGTCTTATGCTATCACCGGAGTTACATAGAAACACTAAAAGTATACTGAAAATATACTGAAAGTATACTAAAAATATACTAAAAGTATACGGAATGGTCTTAAACTTCACAAATTAAGCGCGCTCTGAACATATGTGAATGATCTCTAACGCTTAAACTAACCAGATTAGCGAAATGCGTCATACACCCCCCCACTTCTTAAGGCTGGTGATACTAGTGTGATATACTTGAGACTAATCGCTCGGAATTAGTCATACACACACCGTTGTAGGAAAAATCCGAGTTCAGGAACCAGCGGTAAATAATACCCATCCCTCATTACGCAAATCAAACAGTAGATGGAAATTGCCACACGAGCAAGGCTGGCTGCAAACGCGCTTAAAGTAAGCAGCAATAATGACCGCAATGCTGCGCTGAAAGCCATACACGACCGTCTGCGCGACAACAAAGACGCGATCATGGAGGCGAATAAACTGGACGTGCAAGCCGCCCAAAGCAGCGATTTGAGTTCTGCGTTGATCAAGAGACTTGAACTGACGCCCACGAAGTTCGACGTTATGCTGCAAGGTGTTCTTGACGTGGCAGCGCTCGAGGATCCTGTCAACAAAGTGACTTTAGAGCGTGATCTCGACGAAGGACTGAAACTGTACAGAGTCAGCTGTCCCGTAGGCGTTCTGCTTGTTATTTTCGAGGCTCGTCCTGAAGTTATTGCCCAGATCGGCTCGCTCGCGATCAAGAGCGGCAATGCGGCTATTTTGAAAGGCGGTAAAGAGTCCACTAACACGTTCAAACTGATTCAGAGCCTTGTGAACGACGCCTTAAGCCGTACGAAGATCCCTACTGATGCCTTACAACTGATCACTGCTCGTGAGACTGTTGGCGATCTGTTGAAATGCGACGGGTTCGTGGATATGGTCATTCCGCGTGGAAGCAAGGAGCTTGTGCAGAGCATTAAACGCAGCACGACTATTCCTGTTCTTGGCCACGCCGACGGGATCTGCTCGGTCTATTTGGACGAGTCGGCTGACCCTGAAATGGCGGCTAAGATTGTCGTAGACAGCAAGACTAATTACCCTGCCGCATGCAACGCTTGCGAGACCCTTCTTATCAACAAGAACGCCGAGCCTGCTGCGAAGAGCACAATTGCCGCGTTGCTCGACTGCGGCGTGACTGTTTACGCTGACGAGCCTACTCTGAAGTTTATTACCGAAGTCATTGGCGCTGATCCTTTACTGAAACCTGCTGGCGAAGACGCTTACGACACCGAGTACCTCGGCCTGGCAATCAGCGCGAAACAGGTGGGCAGCGTGGAAGAGGCGATCCAACATATCAATTCTCACGGGTCGCACCACACCGACTGCATTGTCACGAACAACGAGGCGGTCGCTAACAAGTTTTTGCTGGCAATTGACTCAGCTGGCGTCTACTGGAACGCTTCTACGCGCTTCGCAGACGGGTACCGCTACGGGTTCGGCGCTGAGATCGGCGTGTCTACAAACAGGCTGCATGCGCGCGGCCCTGTTGGTTTAGAGGGCATTATGTCGTACCAGTACGTTCTGAAGGGCCACGGCCAGGTTGCTGGCGACTATGTTGGCGGCGGCGGGTCTAAACCGTTCCAGTTCAAGGACTACTAACCGTTCAACTAAGAGAAGAAGAATCGTAAAGAAAAACAAGCAAAAACAAAAACAAAAACAAAACAAAAACAAAAAAAACAAAAACAAAACCATGAATTAGATCGTAGCAATATCGGTCTTATCCTAGAGTAATCGTGTACAACATATCCCTTATAGACACCTTCCTAAATCTCATATTGCCCTTAGTACCGCAGTCCACAGTCCACAGTCTGCATTGCGATGTGTATAGTCTTTGTATTGTATTGTATTGTATTCTGCACTCAATGGAGCCACATGGTATGACGTCACATGTGCAGACAAATTTCAAAGCGTACACAAACTGCTAATTATGCAAGACTAGATTCGGATTATTTTTCACTATAGGATACAAGCTTTACTTGGCTTAACTAATAAAAAAAATATATCAGTGAACTGCGCAGCATATCCAGGATTGGGTGTTCAAAGGCTTCAAACAATGTAGTGGCAATTGTATTGTCTTTTTTCCAGTTTTCCTTAAGCAACCTTTCCTAGCGTTTCTATTTTTTTCCTTCTCCGCAATGTTTTAATTAAAATAAGGAGAAGGAGGGCAACGAACAAAAGGAAAGCGATTGCGAGAAAGGAGAGGGAGAAAAACACTGCCCAACTGATTCACTCCTTCGAGCGCGATTACAGGAAATTGGCAATGCTCTCCGGCATCTCCTCGATGACAGTCGAGTAGTACTGCTGGATCTGCAGAAGACGGTCACGGGTGTCGCTAGTGACAAGATTAATGGCAACACCACGACGACCGAAACGGCCACCACGACCGACACGATGCAAATAGGAGCTGACATCCTTGGGCAAGTCGTAGTTGATGACAATACTGACCTGCTGGACATCGATACCACGGGCAAGAAGATCAGTGGAAATCAAAATACGGGACGAACCAGTACGGAACTCGTTCATGATGACGTCACGCTCCTTCTGTTCCATATCACCATGGATCATACTAACAACGAAGTCTTTTTCTCTGAGGCCCTGGGCGACGTACTCGCAAGAGACACGAGTATTGCAGAAGATGACGGTCTGGGAGACGGTAAGGGTCTCGTAGATATCACAGAGAGTAAGCAGCTTGTACTGCTCCTCCTCAACGTCAATGAAGAACTGCTTGATACCCTCTAAGGTCAACTCGTCTTTCTTAACAAGAATGGTCACGGGGTCCTTCATGAACTTGTTAGTAACAAGCAAGACATCAGGCGGCATAGTGGCCGAAAGAAGAACGTTTTGGAAGTTGGGGGGAAGCAAACGGTAGATGAGGTAGATCTGTTCCTGGAAACCGCGGCTAAGCATCTCATCGGCCTCATCGAGGACAAGCATCTTGATGGCGTTGGTCTTAAGGAAAGAACGCTGGATGACATCAAGGATACGGCCGGGAGTACCAACAACAACGTGAGGACCGTTCATAAGAGCGACGCTGTCCTCGTCGACACTGGTACCACCGATGCAAGCATGGCAGGTAGCCTGGATGAGCTCACCGAAACCGAGAACGACCTTCTGGATCTGAAGGGCAAGCTCACGGGTGGGAGCGACAATAAGGGCCTGGGTGCGCTTCTTCGTGGTATCAATGTTTTGAAGAACGCCGATAACGAAGGTAGCGGTCTTACCGGTACCAGACTGACTCTGCGCAAGGACATCGTGGCCACGGATGATGGGGAGAATGGCACGCTGCTGGATGGTACTGGGGCTCTCGAAACCGTACGCGTAAATACCGTGGAGAAGATCGTCTTTCAATCCCAAGTCGTCGAAACTCTGTACGACCTCCTCGTAATTCGCTTTGATGACACCGTTCTCGGTGGTGGTTCCATTCGTGTTCTCAGCCATTTTCTAATGTAAAATGTGTGTTAAAGAAAAAAAATCTTACTTGAGAGGGTTGTGGAATATATAGATTAACTAAGCAGATCAGGCGTGTCGTAATAAATTATTACGCTGGTACTTAATAATCGAGATGGCCCTAGTACTATTGCCCTAACCTACATTTGAAAGGCAGGTGCATCTGGGAAAGGGGGATTTGAGATAGTTAGCGGGGACGTAGGCGAAAAGATTGCATTGAGGGGAAGGGGGGGACAAAGGAGTGATGGTGGGTAGATGGATCTCGATACAAATATTATCCGTTTCTGGTCAAAACTATTATTATATTGTGCTATATTGCCTTATATATAGTGCGAATATTGTACAGCGTTAAGTATGCTGTTGAATGCTTAGTATTAGATTGTCTATGCATATGAAAATGCACATGGGTTAGTTGCGGAATGCGTGTTTGGATGCAAAAAAAGAAAAAAAAAGATCAGGAAACGGGAAAATGGAATACACTTATAAAACATAGTAACAATTAACAGAAACCAGAGAAACAGAACAAACAACTGTGTATATAGCCAAAAGCAGAGAAAACAACAAGCTTCGTCTATTTATTATGCTATCAGTACACGTCATGCTAGACGAACGACTTTTCGTCTAGTGCATAGTGAGGAACTGCTGCAACCGGCAAAGATATATACGAGCTTATTCCACGCGCAGATATTTTTTTCTCTTTTCTTCTCTCTCTACTTTTTAATCTCTAACCTTCATGAAAAATTAACCTAAGCACATACATATCTACAAACCAGTCGGCAAGCGGGCACGTCTCCCGTGAACCTCTTACAAAGTTTGTGGACGTGTTGTGAAAAAAAAAGGCATATTTAGACTGGGCAAGATTATCCAGCTATAAGCGTGCAAGACCTAACCACGTATGTTGGCCACCCGTATGTCATGCTTGGATAAGTGCGATCTAATATGTATGTTCCAGCGTATGCATAGTGTTGCAGAATCAGGCCGTGCACGCAAACGGAAACCAGTGAACGGCTTTGCCTACTGGGTTGCGTGATAAAATAGCAGATAAATTGAGGTAATCACAAGCAATCACCAGCAATTATAGGAAATCAACGCAATTACAAGCAAATTACGACAATTAAGGTATATAATGTGCATTCTATGAATTGTTCTACATACTGGTGCAAGTAGCTATGTAGCCTGTAGCTTGTAGTATGGTGCAGTTAGCTAGCGTAGTACAGTAAAGTAGCATGGTGCAGCATGCGTTATAAATATGGGAGTGGTAAGCAGTATGAATTAGTAGCAATAGTGAATGGTAAGCTAACAGGCAGCCTGACGCAAGTTGGTAGTCGTAAGCAGAAAGCTATAGCGTTAGCAGTGCTAGTAGTGTAGCTTTAGTAGTTTAGTGTGTAGCGGATCAGAGTGCACACGATACCGTTACCCACTGACTAACCGATCAGTGTGGGTCTTAAAGGCGGTGAAGCACAACAACGAGCTGTTTGGTAATTGGTAGAGAGAGCATGACGTCTGTCATTCGGCTGCTTCCCAAGAGGAAAATCCCACGTCATACTGAAGAGTACTCAAAGGTAGTAGCCAAAGTGTCTACTCGCAGATTCCTGCATGCGTTCCGCGTCGTGCTTATGGCTGCAGCTCTGGCGTCGATGCTGTACAGCGTTTTTTTCCGCCAGCCGTTTGTGCACACGTTTATTGTCAACGCGCTGTGCGTCTCGTTAGTGGTTGTTCTGTATAAACTCGTTCTGCGCACTGAGTTCCCGCGATCCGCGAGCGCTGCGCTTGAAATTGTTGACGGCGTTCTGAACACCAATAACCTTATTGTGTTTGCCGGTTTTTTGTTGAGCGCTGAGGTCTATTTTCGCCTCGCGCTCGTTCCCGGCCTGCCGTCCTACTATACGCAGAAAGTCCAGTCGCAGAGCGTGCCTGCAGGCATTCCTAAGTCGCTTGCTCTGCACCGAAAGAATCTGTGGTATGTCGTTAACGAGGAGTACTACTACCTGTCGTCGTTCATTACTGTGTTCACCATAAGCTATGCACTGCTGTTCGTGTACTGCAAAAAGTGCGTTCTCGATATCCAGGACGAGGAGCGAGGAATGCATCCTTTCAACCGGTTGGTCAGACGCAGCTCTAAAGTGAACAAACAATTATTAGCAGCATTGGCTTCGGTTGTTGTTTACCCGCTTTTCTACTTCACAGTCGTGCGCCCGCTTTTCATCACGCCGTTGAAACTGTACGGCATTGTCGAGCTTTCTGGATTCGAGTTGAAGTTTCTGATTAAACCAATTGCGATTCTGCCGTTAGTTATTGACTGGTCGTTCGGGTACGAGTGTTTCATGGCGTACTTGACTTTAGGACCTGTTTACCGCGGATCTCCATTGTCCTCGACTGTGTCGGATCCGAACGGGTGTTTGCTAACTGGTCTGAACTCGAATTACCAGAGTTTAGCAGGGATTCTTGCTTGGGACGAGCTTTCAATGATCTCTAACAAATTCGCTGACCGCCGGAAGTCTATTTTCAAGGATGTAGACCAAGACCGCGTGGCGTGGCTTTCTATAAACGCGTCGTTTAAAGCGCTTTTAAAGAACCAGATCGCTTCTCTCGACTCTAAAAAGCAAGGCAAAAATGAGGGCAAAAATGAGGACAAAAATGAGACCAAACCAGGCTCTAACTCGACATCAGGTCAATTAGAGAAACATGGCGAGAAACATGGCGAGAAGACTTGCGAGAAACATAGCGAGAACCAAGGAAACGGTGCTAACAAGAACGACAAGAAGAGCAGGAAACCGAAACCCATTCCCAGCGATCAATTGCTTCTTTCAAGCGATATTATGGCTATACAGAAAGAACAAGACAGCGTCACTGTTCATCCTGAGAAAGAGAGCCTTTATAAACCGGTTTCATACATCGAAAAGAGACTTTACGAACTGATTCGCAGACTAGAGACGGATTCCGACAAGAAGGTCGAGTTCGCACAACGCGTTTTCAGGAAATACGCGAGAATCGTGCTAGTGCATGCGAGAAAAGCGTACATCGCGTTTTTCCAAAGCAGGCTCGGCGTGCCGTTCATTGTCACTTTCGATAGAGACCTTTATACACACCTGAAACACCTACGAACGACGAAATACGCTTTACAGGCCGTGACCTCGCTAGTTGCGCACTCGATCCACGAAGACGAGTACGGGTACGTCCAGGAATCGGTTGGCGGGATCCTTGAAGACATCGATACGCTGTTAACTGTATTGAAAAACAGGCTCAACCATCCTCACGACCATGTTCCCGCGCTTGCCAAACCAGTTAAGGAACTTAATAACCATGCATCCTCGACCCAGATCGGCCAGGAACAAGCTAGTAAACTGATGGCCGAGCTCGAGACCTCGTTTGACGAGATCAGCACTCTGTTCAAACCTTACTTCGGCAACATGAAGATCCCAGAGAAGGTCATTAAACGCGTGCAACTGTGAAAACAGGGCTGTCAATAATATGACTGTAGGTTAATGATGTAACATGACTTTTACAATTCTGTCTTATGGTGTGGTACGTATTGATATAGTATTGATATAGTATTGATATAGTATGTGAGAGAGTGTGGATGTGTGGATATAGTGCAGGTGGAATAGTTGGATGTGCGTTGACTACTGGTAGAAGTGGATGTGACTATTGGTAAAGATGTATTAAGCGTAGGGGGAATATAAGGTTAGGGCATAACCGTTGAGATATCGCTACACTGATGACTACAGTAACCTCAGATCAGTCACCTTAACCTACGTTGTAATACAGATGTCTGATTTGGCCGAAAAGACCCAAGAACTGCATCTCGATGCCGAGGGCAAGCCTCTCACTAAGAGCGCCCTCAAGAAGCTCCAGAAGGAGAAGGAGAAGGCCGCTAAAAAGGCTGCTATTGCCGCTCGTGTTGCCGCCGAGGAGCAGCAGCGCCAGAACAGCGAGCCCGACTACAGCGAGGGCCACTACGGTGTCCTTCCCCTGATCCAGAGCCGTAAAGAGGACCGTACGAACGTCCCGCGCGTCAAAGACATTTCCACGATCAACAGCTCGCAAGCCGGGTCTGAAGTCGTTTTCCGCGCGCGTGTGCACAACACCCGTCTCCAGGGCAACAAAATGGCCTTCATCGAGCTCCGCCAGGCCCCGAAATCCGATATCATCCAGGGTCTTGTTGTTGCTGATGGCAAGACCATCTCTAAACAGTTCGTTAAATGGACGGGCTCTTTGAACTTAGAGTCGATTGTTCTCGTCAAAGGTGTGGTTCACGCTGCTCCCGAACCGATCAAATCTGCTACTGTCAAAGACGTCGAGATCCAGATCAAGGAGTTATGGCTTGTCAGCGGCACTCCTCCTCAGCTTCCTATTCTTATTGAGGACGCTATGCGTTCTGAGGCTGATGCCGAGGCCCAAGGCCTTCCTGTCGTTAATTTGGACACGCGTTTAGACGCTCGTGTCATCGATCTGCGTACTCCTACGAACCAGGCTATTTTCCGTATCCAGAGCGGCGTTTGCGAGCTCTTCCGTGAATTCTTGCTGAAACGCAAATTCACTGAGATCCACACCCCGAAACTGCTTGGCGCGGCTACTGAAGGCGGTGCTAACGTTTTCAAAGTCGGGTACTTCAACAAGGACGCGTTTTTGGCCCAGAGCCCTCAGTTCTACAAACAGATGCTGATTGCTGCCGACTACGAGCGCGTTTTCGAGGTCGGACCTATTTTCCGTGCTGAGAACTCGAACACTCACCGTCACATGACCGAGTTCATGGGTCTTGATCTCGAACTTGCGTTTGAAGAGCACTACCACGAGGTTGTTGAGCTTTTGGACGAGCTGTTTATGTTTATTTTCTCTGAGCTCAAGAAACGGTTCGCTGACGATATTGCGATTGTGCGCCGCCAGTTCCCTATGGAGGAGTTCAAGCTGCCTGCTGACGGCAAGATGGTCCGTTTGAACTACGTCGACGGTATCAAGATGCTTAGGGAGAACGGGTACCCCGAGATCGGCGATTACGAGGATATTAACACCGAGCAGGAGAAGGCGTTGGGCCGTTTGGTTAGAGCCAAGTACGACACCGACTTCTACATCCTCGACAAGTTCCCTCTCTCGATCAGGCCGTTCTACACGATGCCCGACCCTGAGAACCCGGAGCTTTCTAACTCGTACGATTTCTTCATGCGTGGCGAGGAGATCATGAGCGGTGCTCAGCGTATCCACGACCCGAAACTGCTGGCCGAGCGTATGCGTTCTCACGGCGTTGATCCTAACGACGAGGGACTCAAGGAGTACGTCGACGCGTTCACTTACGGCGCCCCTCCTCATGCCGGCGGTGGTATTGGTTTAGAGCGTGTTGTTATGTTCTTCCTTGGTTTAGGCAACATCCGCCGCGCGTCTTTGTTCCCTAGAGACCCTAAGCGTTTGAGACCGTAAAAATAGTGTTTGTACTGTATAGAAATGTTCGTTTCCTGATTCTTTTCTACCAAATAATAGTTCTTTGTGGATGCATGATGCATGCAGTAACGCATGCAGTAACGATTTCATTAACGCATGCACGACAATGCACGCACATGCATATTGTAGCATACTTTTCTGCATCATGCATACGTCATGCATATGCACTATAACGGTAAAACTAAAGTACATAAAATAACACTGAAATAATCAAAAAAAGGTAGAAATAAAATCAGTATAAACCAGAATTGCTTTTGCGTGCGTCGCTCCGCTCTTCCCATAAAGTCTTACCGGTGCATGCACAAACAGTCTTGTCGTTCTCCCATAATCCCGCACTGGAAGCAATAATGCCTACTAACCCCGAGGAAACATAGACGGATTTCCCAATCAGGGACGGCAGCTCGACGTTCTCAAGGAACGTCATTGTGCGCACAGTGTCTTTGTCTTTATATACATTAGCCGTCTTGATATCGAACAGTTTATCGCCCAGACTCGACGGCGGCGCTGAGATATTGCCGTATTGGTACACACTGACAACACCGTCTGCGTATTTAGAATCGATTGAGAGATCGGCGTACATGCGCTTGTCGGAAACGACAATCAGACGCACGAGCCCATGCACATTGCCGTCCAAATCCTCTAGAATAGAAACCGCGCTCGAATTAGGCTCTCCGCTGCCGCGCACAAACGCATCGCGGCCAATGCTCTGCATGGCTTTAAAGATCTCATTCGGGGGAAGCGTGCCTACAATCACGGCCTCTTCCTTGTCCAGATTGACGTCCGCGGTTTCGATCCCGTCTAAAGACCTGAGCTTAGCAGCAACGTTGTCTGCACAGCTCTGGTGCCGCATAGGAATGGCATAGCGAATAGTGAACGACATGATTCTTAATTATTCTACAGAACCAATAACGGTTATCCGAAAACAGTCCACAATCTCACGTGACGCTCAACGAGGTGGCGGATCTAAACGATAAATAGCGGGTACATTAGTTACGCGATGCATAGACTTGGGACTTGCGGTGGGCAAATTAGCGTCGAAATATATGTAAGTGGGTCTGTACGCGAGCAAACTGCGAATGTGAGTACACATGCATCGTAACGCAATGGTACAAAGTAACCACAATTCAGTGCATCGTAGTAATTAGTGCAATCAACGAATTGTAGTGTAATTAGTGCAATTAGAACAATTAGACAATTAGTGTAATTAGTGCAATAAGAACAATTAGTACAGTTAGTACAGTTAGTACAGTTAGTACAGTTAGTACAATGTAAATAGTGACTGTTGACTTGACACGGCCTTATAAATCGCCGAACGCCGTGACGTACAACGTGCCACTTAACAGTATCGTGTCTACGTGTCTAGTCGCGTAGAGTGTAGCTAGTACAAGCCATCTAAAGCATGTTCACAAAGATAACCCAGATCCGGCAGTCGCTGAGCGACGAGCTCGAGTCCGCAATGAACCACCAGCGGCAGGTGAGCTCGAGTGTGGCCACTGTTGAGAACAACGCGAAGTTGATGGAGACAGAGACGCCGCCAGTAGAAGAGGTTATAGCCGAGTTAGGCGATGTTCCAGCCGACAAAAAGGGCGATGAAGCTAGTGATAAAAAGAGCAATGAACAAAAAGAAGCCAAACCCACTCAAAGCTCTTCTAAACCCAATTCCAGCCAAGTTGACACGAACAAACCAAAAGACACGAACAAAGAACTAGTTCCGGAAAAGAACGACAAGAAAACCGAGTTAGAGAACAAAGAGTCGAACAAAGAGTCGAGCAAAGAGTCGAAAGACGATGCTGCGAACAACGACGACAAAAGCATGGAAGCCAAAATGGCCAAATTCGCGAAATACGAAGCGAAGTACCCGCAGCTGTTAAAAGCGTATAAAATCGAGAAGAAGAAGAACGAGTTAGTGAAAATCTACGAATCGGTTCTCCGGGAGAACACGAACTGCACGTCGATTTCCGAGGCCAAGAAATTCGTCGATTTCATCATCGGGCTAAAAACCAACATTTCAACGAAAACCAAGACCATTAACCTTCTACAGACCGAGAACCAGACAATTCAAGATAAGTACGAAGCCACCGAGAAGGAAATGAACAAAATGCGGCTGGAACTAGCCGATTTAGCAGGGGTTCTTACTGCCCGCACTAAAGAGATGACCGAGTATAAAAAAGCTGCTAAACAAGGCAGTTTGAACGAGTCGCAAATCACTGTTTTGCAGAACGAGATCGCCAGTTTGAAAGCAGAGATTGCCAGCAACAAAGACTCGTCGAACTCGGCCAGCCAAGCGCAGCAGCATTTGACTGTGCAACTAGAAGAGCTCGGAATCAGAGTTTCTGAACTGCAAACCGAGCGCGATGTGCTGGCAGAACAAGTTTCTGATCTGCAGTCCGGCAATGCGTTGTTGACTGAACGCGCCAATTCAGTCACCTCGATTCCGAACGCAAGTCTCAATTCCAGTACGAGCTCGTCTAATTTAGAGGAGAAACTACAGACCGTGAACGCGGAGAAAGCCACATTAGAACTCGAAGTCGAGATGCTCGGAAGAAGGTTAGTTCGCGAGACCGAGAACTCGCAGTCGCAGATCAATAAACTGAATACTGAACTGACCGACAGGAGCATGAAAATCGACTCTTTAGAGAAACAAGTCAGTGAACTGCAACTGAAAATACGGTCAGAACAGAACTCATTTTTGTCCAATTCAACTAATTCGGCCAATTCAACCAATTCGGCGTCTGCATCACCCGAACCCAATGCATCCAATTCAGGCGACGCGCATACTCAATCTCTCGTCAAAGCTAATGAAATGCTTAAACGAGTCAACGCCGACAACATTATCCGGATCCGCAAACTGACGCAGTCGCAGTCAGATCTCGAGAACACAATAAAGACTCTGAAATCCGACAACGAGCAGTTGAAACAGTCGCAATCAGAAACTGGCGCGCCGAAAGACTTGCAGGAACAGCAGTCGTATACCCGCAACATCCTGCTGGCGTACCTCTCGCATAAAGACCAGCGGCACGTCCTTCTGCCTGTGCTGACCACATTGTTAGGACTGAACGAGGCCGACACAAAAACGTTTTTGGAGAAGATTGTATGAACAAGAATGAACAAGTATGAACAGTGTGAACAAGTATGAACAGTGTGAACTACGTAGATTATATGCTAGTAATGGGTATGAATTAGAACGCGTCGCGGCTGTACTCGAACGATCTGGGGTCGAAGTACGAGATATCCATTTCGCGCAGTTCCTTGACTTTGGCTTCGCCCCATTCTGGGAACTCTAGAGTTCCTGTGTTGATAGCGCGAGCGGCGTTCGTATTAAGTTCAGTTAACGGTTCGCCGCGTAGTCGTGGTGTAGAGCTTGCAGTTGCAATTGCGGCAGTTGGTATACATTGTGGTTGCGTTTGTGGTTGCGTTTGTGGTTGTTGCGTTTGCGGTTGTGAACGTTGTGGTTGTGAACGTTGTGGTTGCAGTGCATTCATTACTCGCTGTGGCCGTGGTGTCTGTGTCTGTGGCTGTGATTGTGGCTGCAATTGGCGTGATTGGCGTGGCTGATTTGTTTGACGTGGTTGCGGTGGGCGGACTGGACGTGTAGGTCTCACCTCTCTCCTCACTGGGGTCTGAGACGGGCGCATTACAGGCTGAGTAGTCAACCGGCGCTGGGCTTGGGCCCTAGCAATGCTTGCTTGGCTCTGAGGAGGCCGCGCTGTAGGCGTCATTGTCGCTCTTGGGTTCGGGTGCATAGTCTGGCGGCGTTTTGCTGAAGTTGTTTGGTTCATTTGTCTTTTTGCGCGGTTATTCCGTGTACGCGAAAGAATCAGCTCGGAAACTGGTTTTCCATGGAACGTGAACGTTTCGTTGTACTTGGAGTTGTACTTTGCAACCAACGGCTCTAAAGACGCCATTGTTTTCGCGACACAGCTATCGTTGAACTTCTTGAGCCGCTGTTCCCGGTTCAGAATAGCGGCAAACCCGCCCTTGGCTAACCGATTACTGTCCTGGCTCGCTTTCTGGAGCTCGTCTTCGTTCTTCAGAACTTGCTCGAACTCAGTCAGCAGATCGACAATCGGTTTCCTGTCGCTGTCGAACTCGAGTTTATGCAGTTTGGCCAGCTCGTGTTCAAGCGTTTGTAAACACTCTTCGTTGTCCTGGATCATTGGCCTGAAATCCGTGCGTTTCGATACATCGAAGTACAGTTTCTCGTACATCTGCTCGATCTTTTTCAATGTTTTTTCAATGAATTCGTGGATTTTCTCTGACCGCAGGATTTTCAGTTCTTCGATCTGCCGTTCTAAATTATTGACTACTTCATCGCTGCCGGGCGCGCCGGTGTTGGCGAACTCAGTACGGTCGAAGAACGTCTGCGGCAGCTCGAGAATCGCAAGAGCAGTCTCGATCGAGTCTTTCATGCTCTCAATACTGGTTTTGCGCGCCTCGTAGTCTGAAAACAGTTTTTCGCGAACAATCTCCATTTTCTCCAGCTCGGAATTAGACAAACTCTGCGGCCGTTCAGTGAATGTTGTGCCCAAGTACGCACACATCTCGTCAATTGACTCTAAACAGTCTTTGAATTTCCGTTTCATGGCCTCGCGGCGCGTTTGCAACTCTTCAGCAATTGTGCGTATTTCGGCAACCGCAGTCAGCGTCAGTTTCTGTGTAAGTTCAGGCTCGGGAATACACAGCCCAGAACAGCAGACGGAAATAGTGTGTTTGTACTCATCGATTTGTTTCTGCCTGGCCTCGGCTTTCTCCTCTACTTTGCCTAGTATAAGCAGCAGCCGCTGTTTGCGCGGTTTCAGGGGCAGAGCAGCAATTGCCGCGTCAATCACGCATTTATCTTCTAACCGGTTGCTCAGTTCAATAATCTGTTTCTCCATTAGTTTACACTCGTTCGTCAAACTGAGTATCTGCTCTTCTTTGGCTCTAACTATTTCCTCGACTTTGTCGCAAACCATTCGCGCTAAACTCGCGTCAAACACAGTCGTGTTCGGTTCGGCCTCTATCTGCGCCTCGCTCGCCATGAGCTGCTGCGAGGCCGATTCCAAGCACTTGATTATCTCGTTATAGTCTTTAGACATCTATATTGGAAGTGCAGGCTAGAAGCTGACAGTAATGTAAACAATAATGTAAACAGACCACTATACTAGTCACGTGAAAACATCCCGTTTGGGTTATAACCACATGCATGGGGATAATTAGTGCCGTGGAGAATTGGCCAATTGCAATTATATCAAAATTATATTAAAGAAAGGGGTGATTTAGTACTGTATATGCTCCAATTACTACAGTACTTATTTGTGCGGGTACGGTATGGCATATATATAGGTGGGTACGGGCATGGGGGGTAGGCATAGATAGGTAGTATATGGAGGTAGTAGGGAGGTAGTTGTAGCTCTTACATCATCCACCATGAGAGTGCTTTTAGTGAGGCATGGCGAAACGCAGAGCAATGTCGAAGGCAGGTTGCAAGGGCACCACGACACCGATTTAAATGCAAAAGGCCGGGTGCAAGCAGCAGATGCCGGAAGAGCTCTGCGGAGTATTGAAGAAATCGACGCAATCTACTCCAGCGATTTGAAAAGAGCCTTCCAAACGGCTGAACTCATTGCAGACGGGAAATGGGACGTTGTTCCTGTTCCTAAAATGCGCGAACGGTATATGGGCAAAGTGCAGAACATGCTGCGGAATGAAGCGGTCTCTATGGCTGCAAAAGAGGGCAAGAAACTCTTGGACTACGGAGAGAGCAAAGAAGAGCTGACGGCGCGGTTGTTCGAAGCGTTTGAAGAGATTGTTGAAGATGCAAAAAAGAAGGGGTTCAACACGATTGTCATTGTGTCCCACGGATCGGCCTTGGCGCACCTGTTCAAAGCTCTAAGCGACAGCCCTAAATACAACACCGATGCCGTACGGAGTAGCATCTCATGCAGTAGTCCCATTTACAACTGCAGCGTCTCAATAATTGACGACGACAAATTCATCCAGTACGCCAAGAAACTGGCCGCCACTGCAGTCGTTAACGCCGACCAGATGTGAACCAGATGTGATTCATACCCATGGTATACCCATGGTATACCCATGATACCCAAATTCTATGTAATTGTACTTTATTCTATCAACAATTAAAAGTGTTGGAATATTTGATATTTTAGATACAGATCACTCGAGTTTCAGCAAACGCAGGTTGAACGTGATATCGCCGATCTTCTGCTCTTCCTCAGCAATGACTTCAGTGCTGGCGTCAGTGTACTTCCTTGCCGGCACACGCAGAGACTTAGTGACCATCTCGGCGTTCTGAGTCAATGCTTGGTCGAGTTCCTGTTTCTTGTCGGCAAGAACATCGATTTCAACCTGGACGTCGTCAGTCGTTCTCAACCCGATCTTCTTGCGGAACCGCTGGACACGGTTCATGAACTCGCGAGCAGTGCCTTCAGACTTCAAATTCTCGTCGACGTTCGTGTCCAGAATGACAATAACGTCGTTGTCGCCGTTGACAGCAAAGCCTTTAGGAAGACTCTTCTCTTCAACCGACCTGAATACCTGGAGATCGCCCTCAACAAGGTCGATACCATCAACAGTGATCTTGCCGTGACGGAGATAGTTCTCGATCTCCTCAGAGGAGACAGAGGGCAGCGCCTTCTTCACGCGAACAACGTCGCGCTTCAATTTCGTTCCAAGAACCCTCCAGTCGGCCTGGGCGCGGCAAACAACGTTATACTTCTTCTCGTTGTTTGTCAGCTCTAAGTCGCGGATATTCAGCTCGTCGATAATGAACTGGCGCAGCTTCTCGAGATCAGCAAGGTAGTTGATGTCAGAATGAATGACAACAAGCTTGCTCAGGGGGGTCTTCAAACTGACGTTGTTCTTCTCGCGAATAACACGGCCGAATTCAATGACCTTGCGCATCCTGTCAACAGCACGCTGGGTCTGCTCGTCTACAAGCTCGGCACGGACGTGGGGGTAAGTCAGGAAATGCACAGACCGGCTGTCTTTGACGCCATTGGCCTCGAAAACCGATTCCGGAATAAACGGTCTCAGTTTCTGGTAGAGCGTCTCGCTCAGGAACGGCACGAACGGGGCCATTGCGCGCACGAATGTGTACTCGGCCTCGAACAAAGTGTTCAAAGCGTCGATACTGTCTTCGTACCCGCCTTCGCCCTTCAAACGAGACCGGTTAAGTCGGATGTACCAATTAGTCAAGTTCTCCAAGAACTGCAGAAGACCAGGAACAACACCGTAGAGACGGTAGCTCTTCATCTCGGTCTCGATATGCGCCATAAGCGTCTGCAATGAGGAAAGCATCCATTTGTCCATAACGTTCAAACTGAGTCGGCTAGGGTCGTACTTGAAATCGGTGCCGTGCTGCTTCTTCAGAAGCTCGATTTGAGCCTCCCAGAACTTGTAACTGTTGTACCACGGGTTCAGAACCTTGCCAATGACCTCGCGCACGCCTTCTTCCTTGAATCTCAGCGTCTCGGCCCTCAGAACCGGCGAGTCGATCAAGTACAACCTGATCGCGTCAGCGCCGTACTTGTCGAACATCTCGTTCGGATCAGGGTAGTTCTTCAACCGTTTAGACATCTTCTTACCGTCAGCAGCAAGAATGATACCGGTTACACAAACATGCTTGAACGCAGACTCGTCGAACAAATGGTTGCCGAGAACAGTAAGGGTGTAGAACCAGCCACGGGTCTGGTCCAGACCCTCGGAAATAAAGTCGGCAGGGAACCTCAGTTTCTTGTCGGCAAAGGGGTAGTGCTGCGACGCGAACGGCATGCTTCCGGACTCGAACCAGCAGTCGAAGACCTCTTCAATACGGTGCAGATCTTTACCGGTCTTTGCAGACTTGATCACAATGTCGTCAACAAACTCGCGGTGCAGATCAGTCACTTTTTGTCCGCTCAATTCCTCGAGCTCACTAATGGATCCAATACAAACGATCTCGCTGTAGTCCTCAGAAGCCCAAATAGGAAGGGGAGTACCCCAGTACCGGTTACGACTGACGTTCCAGTCGCGAGCGTTCTTGATCCAGTTGCCGAACCGGCCATCGCGCAGATTAGACGGCGTCCAAGTAGTCTTTTCAAGGTTCTTCAGGATCTGGTCGATAATAGGCGTGACTCTAACGAACCAGGCGGGGACGGCTTTGTAGATAAGCGGCGTGTCAGAACGCCAGCAGAAGGGGTAGCTATGGCGGATCTGGCCTTCGCCAACAAGTCGGCCGTTCTGCTTGATATCTTTAATGATCTGGCGGTCAGCGTTCTTCACCATAGTGCCTTTGTACGCAGGAACCTCCTCAGTAAAGCATCCGTTAGCATCAACAGGGTTGGGTCCAGGACGCTCTTCAGTGATGATGCCGGCAGCTTTACAAGCGTCGAAATCGGCTTCACCGAACGCAGGAGCTTGGTGAACAATACCGGTACCGCTGTCGTCAGTGACGTAGTCAGCACCAATCACGCGGAACGCAAGATCTTTGTACTCGTCGTAGAAGTACGGGAAAAGAGGCTCGAATTTCTCGCCAACAAGCTCCGAACCAGGGATCTTCTTAATGATCTTCACCTTCTCCTTAGCAGGGTTCTTCCAAACGGTCGTAAGCAGCTTCTCGAGCAGGATGTAGCGCTTGTTGGTAGTCTCGTTCAGAACCTCGACGTACTCGAAAGAGGGGTTGACAGCAAGCGAGATATTGCTAGGAAGAGTCCAGGGAGTGGTCGTCCAAGCCACTAAAGAAACCTCGGGGTTGCTGACGAGGGGGAAAGCGACAGAAACACAGGGATCAAGAACGTCCTTGTAATTTTGCTGGGCCTCGAAGTTCGAGAGCGGCGTCGTGCACGCCATACTGTACGGCATGACGCGGTAGCCGCGGTAGACGGCTCCCTTCTCGTACAGCTTCTTAAAAGCCCACCACTCGCTCTCCATGAACGAGGGGTACATCGTTTTGTAGTCGTTGTCGAAATCAATCCAACGGCCGAGACGACCGATGTCGTGTCTCCAGACATCAGCAAACCGCATAACGATTTTACGACATTCCTCGTTGTACTTAGCAATGCCCATCTCCATAACGTCCTCCTTCGAGCGCACACCAAGACTCTTGTCGATCTCGTGCTCAATAGGCAGTCCGTGCGTGTCCCACCCGAACCGGCGCTCAACGTGGAACCCGTTCATCGTGGCGTAACGCGGAACAATGTCTTTGATCGTCGACGCGAGCATGTGCCCGTAGTGCGGCGTGCCGGTCGCGAACGGAGGACCATCGTAGAACGTGAAGTCAGGAGAGTCTTTACTGAGCTCAAGACTCCGATGGAACGCGTCGATTTCGTTCCAAAACTGAAGGACCTTCTCCTCCTCTTTGGCGAAATTCATTAGGCGGTGGAAAGAGTAGATTCGCTAGTGTAATCAAAAACACGACCCGATGAGCGGCGTACGTCAGCTTGAGTGAGTCAGTTCTTAATGCAATTACAAATCGGTGTGTACCCTAGGCTACGACATATTGGTATTCAATACCACCCAACGGCTATTCCTCGAACCCTGTTAACGCGTCTGCATGGCGTCTGCAACGCGTCTGCACCTGTTCGGCTCTGCATCCTTACCATCTTAGGTATTAGTGCGTAATAGTATTATTCGAATATAATATCTTAGAGTAGTATTAGACCGGTCCTAGACTAGTAGGTACCTACGAGTTCTCGAAAACGTAGGTCTTGGGTCTCCATTCAACCTCCATATTCTTTACAATTCCCAGAGTAGGAAACCCAATAATTGTGGACTCGTTTATCGTGTGCATGTTGTCGGCCTCCTCGAACAATAGAAACGGGTGCCTGCTGCTGGCATTTCTGAGCATTTTCGTTTCTGGCGCGTCCAATTCAAGCAGTTCCAGCACTGGCGTCACATCGTCAAGAAACTGTACACTGAAGAACCGGTTCGGATTCTTGGTCTTGTTCTTATTGTTATTGTTATTGTCATTGTTATTTTTATTCTTGTTCTTGTTCTTGTTCTTGTTTTTGTTCTCATTCTCATTCTCATTCTCGATGTCTTCAGGTAGTTTCCATCGTATCCATATCCTGTTATCCAACAGCGTCCACTCGCTCCAGTCCTTTGTGGCTTCGTAAACCTCGCTATTGAGTTTAGCAGCATCCGCACGGACGTTCTCGCGTCTGATATACAGAAACCCTTTATCCAGCCTCAATTCCACACCCAGCACGTTTTTCCTGAAACTGCTGAGTTTCGCAACATCCCAAACCACATCGTTGATCGAGCTCTTACGCTTGAATATGATATCGTCTTTTAAAGGAGAGTGAGGAATAATCAGTCTAAACAGAACTGCTTTTAGCAGAGCTGGTCTCAGTTTTTTCAGAACCTCGGTCACTGTGACTTTAGATCCATGGAGATCGGTTTTATAGCATTTGTTGTTCTTCATGCATTCGAGTATAGCCCCAGTACTGCTCTCAACAAACGACCGCTTTTCATTTAACAAATTCAGGGTATCAGAAAGCTGCGGAATGGCGAATTCGCCTGGCCCGGACTGCAGTTCCGGCTCGGTTTGGTAAAGTTTCCTAATCAAATTGCGTTCCGTCAGCATTGGGTCTGCGTTTGTAGGATCTTCCCACCATTTGATCTCGTTGAATTTACAGAAGGATTGTAGCCCTTGTTTTTCGATTCCTAGTAACGGTCTCATTAGCATTATAGGATCTGCAATTGGGGTTATTTGGTGGCTCAAGTAAGTAGTCGCTTTCATGCCGGCGAGCCCGTTCCACCCGCTGCCAGAAAGCAGCCGCATCACAAGCAGCTCTATTTGGTCGTTTAAATGATGCCCGAGCATGATATGCTTGATTTTGAGTTGCTGGCACTGGAATTTCAGTGCTTCACGCCGTCGGTTGCGCGCGATCTCCTCTATTTTCGGCGAATGCGAGTCCTTGTCAAGATTCAGTTTAATCACACGAGAATCGATCCCGAAATTCGATTGAACGTACTTAGAAACCTGCTCGGCTTCAGCAACGCTGTTGGATCTCAGCCCGTGGTCCATCGTAAGCGCCACAAGCTTGATATTCAACGGTTTCGCCCAATCGACAGCTAGTTTCGTCAATGCCATTGAATCGACACCGCCGCTTAGCGAAATAGCGATTTTGCTCGGTGGTTGTAACCCGAACAGGTTCAGCATCGAGTCTGAGAATTTCGAGACGACTGTTTTGTTCATCTTCTATAAACCAACGAACCGACAAGCTGACTCAATAAACTTAAACAGGAGAGCCACCAAAAAAAAAGGACAGCAAGAGAACACAGGAATAGAGACTACACTAAATGTCCTTTTATGTTTGTGGTTTTTCACTGCTTGATTAATATATGTCATGCATGCGCACACACCTTACCTTACTTATTCCCAGCACTTGCAGCTTGGAGTGAGTTGAGTATTAATTGCTGTCTCAGCAGTGCAGTCTTAGTTAGTTAGTAGACCGCCATTAACAAGAAAGGAACAAGTTGCTAACACCATTCCCACGACTCAGCGGCAAAATAAATAAAATGGACGTTACCTGGGAAGACCAGAAAAAAATCAACGAATACAGTAAACTGAATTCCCGCGCAGCGACACTGGAATCCGAGATCAAGAAACTGAAAGACCAAAAAGATGACTACGAGGAGATCGAGCTAGAACTGGAACTGGCAGACGAGGAAGAGGAGTTTCCGTTCCACGTGGGCGATTCGTTTATGCTGCTGCGCAAAATAGAGATTCTCGAACGAATTGAGATCGACAGTATAGACATCTCCGTCAAGACAGAAGAGCTGGAGGCGAAACAGAGTTTAGGCAGCGACAGAATGAACGTTCTCAAGTCCGAGCTGTACGCGAAATTCGGCAAGGAGAACATTAATCTCGAGCGCGAGTAATCAGTCTTTATATAAATCTATGAACTTACAGAACGAAGTATAAGATAAGTATAAGTATAAGTATAGCGTTGGCCTTAGCCTTAGCGTGTATGCGTGCATGCGTTCATGCATGTAAATAGATAGGTAGACGCATGTATAATTGTGTGCATGTATGCGTTATAAGGAGATATTGCGATAGTGATAGGGATAGCGATAGCTGGTACTAAGGAACGAAACTAAATAGGTATAATCAGTGGAAGTGTGCACTATCGAATGCATGGCTTAGGTTTAGCGGAAAGTGTTAATTTCAGTGTATGATGGTGTGAACAGCGTTTAGTACACGACAACGTTGCTGCCACTGTCAACCCAAATAGGGAAACGAGGGTCGTTCAACTGGATAAGACGGTCTCTGCCTTTAGGAGGAAGGTAGGCCACAAAACCCTTGACGTTGTTGCAGTACTGGTGCGTGATCTGTCCACCGCAACCGATAACAAGTTGCTTGAGCTCGCACAAACGGTCAGCAGGGATCTGGCTGCCTTCTCTGAAAACAACAAGACAGCGATGGAAGGCCATAGGGACGAAAAACGCACACGCACAGCTGGCGAGGAGGAAGTTGACAGCGATCTGGATGAATTTCATGGTTGACTAGCTGATGTTCTGAACTTCTACGGGGCTCGAGTGCGTATATATACTTCGCCGACCCAGGCTGGTTCTGAATGCCCATCGCGCGTATCACGTATTGCAACTTCCCTCAGAAAATACTATTAGCATTCAATTCAATTGTTTACGTCTTGCTGCGTATGTGGTCATGTGCGACGAGCGCTGGGCCGTGCAGCGCAGAATCCAGCATGGATGTATTTGGGTATCCAAGCGTTCAGGGAGGCTCTTATTCGCTTGTCATTTAATTACAGCATGATTTTATTCTAGTTTCTTCCTAATTTGTTTCGTTACGGCATGTCTCTACAGTTTTAACTGTGCATCTCAAAATAGCTACCTAACTGCCTGGTCTGCGTTCATGCTTAACTTGGTGATTACATGCGCCTTGCCCATGCATAGACCCACAGACTGCGCACACGGAATTACCAGAAACGTGTAAGCAATCATCAAAAGTGCAAGAGGTTCATAACTCTAAACTGAAGGGCAGTATAATACGAAAGCCGTCTTGTTCTGGTGTAGGACATATACCAATATGTACCTGTTCATGTATTTAATGTTCTTTTAGTGTTCTTTTAGTGTTCGTTTAATATTCTTTTAGTATTCGTTTAATGTTCGTTTAATGTTCTTTTAATATTGTTTTAATGTTCTTTCATTATTCAATGTTTTATTGTCTCTTGCTTCCTTTGAGCTCCATTTGAGCTCCCTTACACTTTATTTTCGTTCCTGCATTTTTACTTTTTGTGGAACAGGCTTGTTTTCGTAGTGGTCCTGGGTGCTAGGGTCAGCTTTTGTACAGGGCTCTATTTCCTAGATCGCATAGACCATGAAATACGCGTCATGCAATAGTTCTTAATGAGGTAGGTCACATATAGTACAGAGGCTCGTCGAAAACATGGTACCGGTGCCCTCGAACGCCGGTATCTTTAAACAGTTCCGGCATCCGCAGTGATGGGTGGACTTGCTTCTCCACAACGCGCTCGTTGCTGTAATTGGGTTCAACGCCGACTTGGAATTTCCCGATTTGAAGCTCGGTGTCAGTGATCGTGCCTCTGGAAATGCGGGCGTATGCTACGCGTTTGATGTTCTTGTATAGAATATACTCGCACCACCGATGGCGGTCTTTAGAATCGATGTCCTGCATTCCTGTGAACTCAGAGACCCATTTCAAGTAGTTCCCGATCAAAGGTCTTGTCACTAAATACGAAAGCAGGATAGTAGGGCGGTCGGCTGTGCTATGCAGAATTTGAGAAACGTACTCTGTTTGCAGCTGGCGGTCTAGAACGTCCTCTTGTTGCCCAGCATGGAAAACAACAACGTCGACTAACTCGCCGTATACCTGTAACGTAGCATGAATCGCCGGTGCCAGTTCTCCATGCGGGCTCGGCGTTAGATGGTGAGTGCTACTGACAATTGGGAACCGCGACAGAAGCGCACAGCCCCAGGTATGTTTGCACGGACTGGGTCCATAGTCGACATAGTAACCAAACTTTTCTGCTATTTCCTGGGTGATATCTCGGTGTCCGCCAACCGTATGCTGAGTATCGGTTTCCAACAACCCGACAACATCGAGCTCAGCGTCTCTGAAGAGATCAGCCATTCTCTGCTCGCTCGCCCATAACATATTGTCTAGACCAAAATGGACTGTCCAAATACCCGCATTGAACGACGTTGATTCGGGGTGCAGGGGTGTAGGCAGAGCTCTGTTCCAGCGGCGGTAAGTACCAAGCGATGCAAACACCGCAAGGAAAACGAGAAAAGCGTTCACTAATTTGTGCATGCTGGCACTGAAACTGTATTTAATATCCACATTTCTCGCATTCAATACTCCAGCAGCAATCAAAATTGTTTCAGTGACCATGACCACCCAAATACGTTCACGAAGAAGCCAGCCTCCAGGAACAAAAGCGTAGGCCACAGTCCATGTCTCCATAAAGTATAATCCAACAGTAACAAGCGACGCTAATGCGAATACCACAGCTGAACAAGCAGATTTGGTATGAACAGCAGCTGCTGCTAGCAATGAGGGAAGAAAAGCCGTCAAATAGAACACGGCAACAAGACCAACTAAGAACCCAGTCCAGTTAGTTGTTAGAGTTAAAAGTACCATCATAGCACTGAAAAGAGCAATATTTCGGGTTCTGAGCACGCTGGAATTACTGACTCCATGTTTCAAGCCAAGACTAATGACAAAAACCACCAAAATACCATGGGGGATAGGTAGAGGTCCACTAATAGGGTACCCTTCCCACAGGAACAATGGCAAGTTCGACACATCGGTCATATACGTAAACGCAAAGAAAACGGCTGCTCCAAGACCACAACTGCTAGCAACAATTGAAGACCAGGAAGATGGTTCAGAAGATGGTTCAGAAGATGGTTTAGAACTTGGTTCAGAAATATGATCGTTTTTGGTTTTCGGGATCATGCAATTAGCGTAAACAGCTCCAAACAGACCAATTGCTACTCCCCAGCAGTTCAGTCCACCGTTTGTACTGTTCATGATCGGCCAAATCGGGTTGTTAGTGTACCCATAGATTCTTAATACAACAGTACAAAGAAGACCAGTAATGAATGCTGCCGATTGCACCATCAGGATTTGAGGATCAGCACTTCTTGCTGCTTTGTAGAACGTGTTGGCAGCAGCTACGCTTGCAAATGCAGCTCCCAGGCCGACATATGCCATTTTCTGAGTAGGGTAGAATGTAGAGTACGCTGAAACAGCTAGAACTTGGCCTACAAATGCTAATTGTGGCAGACTCGTAAACAGACTTCGGATAGGGGGCAGCACTAACAATATTGGCGACAACACAGTAAGTGTATACGCTTCATAACCGCTCATTTCCATAAACCACAGTGGAAAGTACCAGATCATAGCTCCCACAGAAGTAATCACAGACCACCACACGAACCAGTTAACAACAGAAACGAAGAATCCAAAAACAGTTGATTTCGATTCAACGATTTTCTCGGGTTTGCTAAAAAACTCGGTTTCTGAGCTTTGCCTAGTTTCACCGAATTCATCATTAACTGCGATTTCTAAACCACGGAACTCACAGGACTCTAGAGAGTCAAAAAAAACGTCTAGAACCACTAATTGCCACTCCATGATTGAGTAGAATGTATACGCACCGGGCACTCTATAAATACTGTGCTGAACAAACATGCAGACAAGAGGAAGTAACACCAATGTAAACAACCCAGCAGCGATTAACCGAAATTTCCTGACTCTGGCTTTGGTTTTAGGGGTCAGAGAAATGCGCAGAACGTAGTATGGGATCGTCAAGCCGATATACAGAACCATGAACACAGTATGCACAATAAAATCGTCACCAGTCGTTATAAACGCCCAACCCCCACAAGCGAACGTCCGCAGAATCCCAATTACGAGCAGAATGTTCGGCAAAATCGAGTGCGGAACAGCGGTCAGAAAGTAAACCATGAAACACAACGCGAAGCGGGAACTGCTTGTCAGTGCAATCAGAACCTGGAAAATACCGCGTTCAGGGTAATAATCGCCAATTGCTGAGCTCACACTGGGAAACCACTCATCCGGATACGCGAAGTACCTGTTTGAAGTGATTTTGTCGTAATGAAGGATACATGCAGTCACCAGGGCGCATATAAACGCACTGCATGCAAAGAAGGTATGTGTGTACGCGATCCATACCCCGTTTAGCTTGAACACTGTTTTCGACAATCCAGGCTCGGTTTTAATACCATCTTTACTCGTTTCTGCGTGTTGGCTGGGGGGCATATAAACTGTTGCGCCTGGATCCCAACGTTAATTGTACTTTGAAGGGTTAGGAGCTGGTCGCTTAGAGTTTGTGCGCAGACATATACGAGCAAGCTAGCGCATGTGCTGTAAAAAATAGTTGGTTGTTGACACTAGAGCAGTTCTCCTGGTGGGCTTGAACTAGCTTGAACTGGCCGTTCAAACGCACACAAACTGTTCTGCGTAGCGTTAAATACACACGCACAATCCTGCTTTTTCATTTTGCGCTATATTTACAAGTAGTATCTTGATCGACTGCGATGGTGATTAACTAGTAGGAAATAGGCGCTAACGGGACTACAGTTTTCTTTTCTTGAGTCCCACATGTTCCACACGAGTCCCATACATAAAACCTAACCACAATACCACATTGTATGTACATCTTGCAGTAACCATTAAACCATTAAACCATTAAACCATTAAACTAATAGGCTACAGACTATATGAAAACCAGAATACATGCGAAATCATGCAACAAATCATGCAACAAATCACGCTGGTACTGAACCGAAATCGGTTGAAGAAAAAGTAAGAGAATAGCCTATCTAATGAACGTACTCAAGCTTACCGGCAAAGTGTGACCTGTAGTCCTCAATATACTTGTCCTGCTGCTCTTTAGAAGCACCACGAACAGCCAAATAGACACGACTAGTAAGCGTGGTCTCTAAAGGACCAGGGTTACCAGAGACCATGACACCGCCAGCCTCGCTCAGAATAATCCAGCCAGCGCAAACGTCCCAAGCGTAGCATCCTCCCTCCCAGTAGCTATCTAAAGCGCCAGAAGCGACTAAACACAAGTTGAGAGCCGAGGAGCCCATACTGCGGAACCCGTGGACGTACCCGCCGTCCTTTTTAGCAAGATTGTCGTACGTCTCGAGCTTGATACGGTAGTTCTCGTTATCACGGTCAGCTCCCCATTCGACTGCACATAAAGAGCCCTGTAAACTGAGGTTACGGCTGTTAGGAGCAAGCGGGAGTCTCTGGCCGTTCAAGTAGGATCCAAGGCCTTTAGCACCGGCGTAAAGCTGGTTCAAAAACGGGTTGTAAATAACGCCGACAACCGGTTCTTTGTTAATAGCCAGACCCAGAGAGATACACGCGTTGGGGAACCGGTGAATGAAGTTAGTCGTGCCGTCAATTGGGTCGACAATGAACGTGGGTTTGTCGGTAAGCACGGTTTTACCCAAAACATAGCTCTCCTCGCCCATGAAAATGAAATCGGGGTACCGTTCAGTAAGGATTTCAGTGACTTGGGCCTCGACGGCTTTGTCGACCTCGGTGACTAGATCGACAGAGTTCTTTTTGTCGTCGAACGAAACAGTACCGGATTTCGAAAGAATTGTGGCGCCAAGAAGCTTGGCAATTTCAATAAGATCGTCTCTAATAGCAGCGAAATCAATAGACATTGTAGGTGGTCAACGGTCAATGGTTAACGTGTGGAACCCTAATACACGCACACATACACGCGTACAGCTTTCTCCACGCTTGACTACGCTTTACTACGCTTTACGTTGTACGCACAACACTCACAGTGCGCGTGACCAGTTTGCATAATCATGCATTACTAACTACCGAACAGCAAGTTTCGCGCACAGCAAATTGAGGTTTTGAAGCTCTCGTTCTATACGATATTTGTGGAATTGAGGAATAAAGTTTGTGGACGTAGATATATATACATATGAACAGACCTCAGGAATATAGCGATTCTCTTCTACTCCTAGTACTTCACTGCATACTGCACGCTATATGATTACGCGAACTATACTCTACACTGTATCTGCACCTTATGATGAAATATGTTGAGTCCCGAGGGTTCTATTGTTGAGTGAATGCGTTGTTCAAGCAATTGCACAAAAGATTGGTTAATTGGTTGCGGAAAACTGCTCGATTAAACTAAAGCGCTATTTGCGTTGTTATTGTAATAAAAAATGCACGTCCGTGCGAATAAATATATGCTATGTTTTGGTTTTGTCAGTTCACTCAATAAAGCGAACCAATGCCCATGCTGATCCTGCGGCCAAACCACCAGTGAGAACCATGAAGAATCCGTTGGAGAAGCATAAACGTCTCGAAACGTCTGTTCCGAGCGATAACATTGTCTTGCCGTAGCCGAAGAGGAAGAGTGTGATGGCCATAATAACAGTCGAGTACTTCAAACCGGTTTGCACGGTCTCGGCAAAGAAGTATGGAATTAGAGGAATAAACCCGCCGAAGAAGTAAGCCATGCCAATTGTCATTGCAGATGTAAATTCGCGGTGTTCGTCCGGTTGCTCGATACCTTTAACGAATTTCATCATGAACCGAGCGTATACGTCTTCATCATTCTCGATATCATTTGCAATGGCCAGCAATGTTTGGTCGCTGAACTTGAACTCCTTTAAAGACTCGGATATTGTGGCCTGGGTGCTGGCCAGCGATGCGATGTGGCCGTCTTTCTCTTTCAGATACTGCATGTTGTAGTATTCGTTCTCCGATCTGGCAGCTAAGTAGCCACCGAGACCCATGCTGAGTGCGCCAGAAACAAGCTCGGCAAAGCCACCGGTGATCACGAGTTTAGAATCACCTAGCGACGAAAGACCGGCTGTCAAGGCAAAAGGAACAGTTAAACCGTCACTCAAGCCAATGACTATATCACTCAGAATACGGGGGTTGGACACACCGTTGTAACTGATCCCTGATTTCATGCTTTCGTCTTCAATAGAAGAGTATCCGTTGTGGGAATGCACGGGCAGCAAAAGTTTGCTGCTTTCGTCGTTGCTTCCAAGGATGGCTCTCTTGAGTGTTACGAGTCCCATAGTGTGATGCAGATGTGTATTATGGGTATATTAGGATGTTTCTAGACACGCTCGAAAAATCTGAGGGTATAAAGTTCTACTCTTCACCTGTTATAAGTAAATAGGGACTCCCAGCTCCACAAACTAGCGAGACCCAACGCCCTTGCCCAGGCGTAATTCTACAGCAAGTTATTGGCCCAAAATTGTCAAAGAGTATGAGGGTGTGTCATGATCGAAAACTGGCCAATAACTGGCCGAGTTTATCGCCTTGACGTGCATGAAATAAGTGCGCACATGCTTCTGTGCGCACAAAGTTAATAGCTAGATTTCAAGGTTAATAAATTCATATTCGGTACGGGAAAGTCCTTAAATACATAGCTTTTATAAGATATACAGTTCAACGTTATTCTTTGGTCCATTCGGCTGCTAAATTTGAATATATCGGATCATTATACGGCCTTGTGTTTTTCGTTATCTAGATATTGAGACCTTTGCCAGCAACCCGGTTATTTTTTTCCTTGCGCGTTGTCCATTTTAGGATCGCACTGGACTTCAGGTGGCAATATGAAATGATGCTGTAATATCACGGGGTATTATGACAAATTTCAATTTGCCCATGTTAGTAATTTCAGACATGTCTAGGATGATATGTAATATGAGCCATGATACATGTGCAACGTGCAACGTGCTAAGTTTATGGGTAGTGGGTAATAGAATAACAGCAGGGTGAGGAGAAAGGGGGAGAGTAGGGGGCATATTCATGTCGGCTAAATATTAATAAACCTAACACATTCAGGCATAAATAGATCGTCAATAAATCATAAATAGACTAGGAAACCGTGCCGATCCCGCACAAATTTTCAACTATTTAGTATTTAAATTGTCCGGCGAGTCTAATTTGTTCACAAGTGCATTCAAACGTAATTGGGATTACACTGGGTGCATCGTTTCCAATTCCGCAATCGAAGGCTAGAAGCAAGTAGGACAATTTCAGAAATAATATCGGAGTTGAGCCTCCATGTATGGCTAACGGTATCAGGGTCGTCCAAAAGTATAAATACCGAGTTGTCAGCACTAGCGACAATTGGACCAACTGATTGCATTTCTCGGATTCAAGGAACGATATCTGGATTGATATGAATTGATATGAATTGACTGGGCACAGGAGGACATAACTTGTGGTTCTTGGTTAACAGTATATATAACATAGGTAGGAATACATGCAATTTATGCCATTAATGAATTTACTCAATTGCAAAAGCTGGGAAGAATAAACAAGGATTCTTAAATCTGTTTATAGGCATCAGCGAGCTCAATGACAGGAAGGATCCCGAATTTCCACTTGAACACGTATTTGTGCTGCATGTCCAATTGGTAAACTCTGAGGTACTCCAAGTAAATGAGGTATGAGTAGACACCGAGGCCGGTGAACAGATGCCACCAACCATGACCCTCGAAGAAGACGCCGAAGGGTAGACCAATTGATCTACGCAGAGAGCGCCAGTAGCTGCAGAGGTGGATATCCAAGTTCCACAGGAACCAACCGAAGAGGAACTCGGTGACACCCAAGGCCATAGTCCAGTTGAGGTTGATCAAAGCAGCGCGGTCGTTGATGGTGCTGTATACCAGTTTAATGTTCTTCAGAATGATGATAACATTGAGCATACCGTACGCAGCTTGGTGAATCGCCGGCTTGCGGAAAATGACGTATATAAGTGTTAAAAGCATGGCACCGGAGAAGATGACCCACGCACAAATGTTCTGGAATTTGCGGCTTTTAGAGTAGCTGAATGAAAACCAAACAGGGATGCAAGTTGTGTAGATCATGGGCAATTCGTCCAGCAGTTGGAAGTGGTATTTGAGCGTCATGTGGAAGAGCCAGCTGCCTAAACCAACAAGCATGAAACCAAGGGTGCACAGCATGTACCGTTTCTCAAAGCCGTTCCTGATGACATTGCGCAGAGAGTAGCCAGCAAGGAGCACGAAAACCGAGTTTGTGACGGTGTTGACGGCTTCGGCCATGTAGTACGTGATCACATAGTTCTCCTCGCACCAGTCAATGGTGGATGTGGGTTTCCCCCAGAAGCCTGATTCTAGTTCAGGGCCGTATGGAATCATCGATTCAAATCGCTTTCAGATAGATCTTAGTGTGGATTGATGAAATGCTAGAGCCAGGTTCTTCAATTACTATAAACCCCACAAGGAAATCTATTTCGGTTGCTAATCCCCGAATATCGCGGAGCTGATTATTATATGGCCCCGACAATAGACTAGCGTTAACGTGTATCGGCAGAATACGCCGCACGTGGTTTAGGGCCCATCTTTTAACGATCTACCCGATAAAAAGCGAACAAAAATGTGTATGTCTCTTGTTGGATACCTAGCATTATAGTTGTATAACCTTCAAGTCCAAATGTCTTCAACTTTAACTAGCTGTTTGGTCCGTGAAACACTAGATGTAGCGTTCTTCTGTGAACCCTAACCATATAACCAATCGTTGACCATGGATCACCTCTAGAGGCCAGATCTGTAGATCACAATTAGACCGTTACAAAGGAGTCGTATTTTCGTTCCGGGAGCGAATGGTCGAACTACGCCTGATTCTGCTTCATTTCATGAATTCAAAAATAATTCAGTTTTTGTAGCTGCATTTTCCGGTCTTCAACCTATTTAAAATAGATTAGTGCAGAAATCGCATTTAGTGGTTTATACCCGAAGTTACTAATCATTCCAGGTTTATGGTTTGTTTTTAGCGTCTAATATAAGAATGACGGGCATAGATTACCAGTACTAATTAGTGGCATGCAGCTCATATATTACATTAACAGCATTCAACACCCAGTTTTAGATCTCGCCTATCCGTAAACGGAGAAAGCGAAGTGAAAAGAGTTAAGAAAGGGAAGAAATATCGAGATCGGTTAGAAAATTCCAACAACTCTATATTCACACAACAGTTTTTATACAGTTCTTTTCGCTGTAATACGAATTGTTTATTCCTAACTGAAACACGTATAAACATATGATATTTTCGTGCTTAAATACCGAAATGAAATACAGATGCAACATCAATTAGAATACTAATACGCGTAGTTTTTCATAATATGCCAGAAAAAAAATCCAGATCGCGTCCTCGTACGCCCATTCATTCATTTCATTCTCATTTTAATTATCATATTCCTTATCACTCCATACACCATATTTGCCCTATCTATAGCGTCTTATTTTTCTAGTGTGTAAGAAGCCTGCCCCAGAGCGCGTGTTTCGCTCTGCTTAGCCATGCTTAGCCATGCTTAGCCATACTTAGCCGTGCTTAGAGTCGTGCCTGGCTATGCTTAGCTATGCCTGGCTTAGGTCTCATAGCTGGGTACAGGTATTGAATCGCGCACCCCTTGCACGCAAGTACATAATCACGCGCAGATTAGCACACGCGTTTGTTTAAGGCAGGAAGTGTACGTTTACATTTTTTCACACCTATTTGTGTCCGTTCGATTGTTGCGCGCGTAGGGCACTAATTGTTATCAAAAGAGACTAGTCCCTTTTGATTCATTCAAACCTTTCTAGAACTCTGGACTTCGTTTCGGAAATCTCCGGAATCCGAGGCTGAGAGGGACAGAGGGTACTTGTAGAAAGATAAATAGCATGGATCCGGATATCGAGCTCACCGATTTCAATGACCGAGAGCGCCGAAGATCTGTTGCAAGTGCAGCGAGTTTTCACTTGCCTGCTAAACGACCAAGCCCACCAGCTTTACGAATTGACACGACCACTAATATAGATATAAACGATGACGATTTTAACGGAGACGGAGTACAGCAGCCACAGTCCGCAATTCTGGATATCGCGATGAAAGACCGGAAAGGACTGGATATGTGGCTGAAAAAGGATACTGGAGACGGCAATTCACTGAGTCCGAGCTCTAGAGGCAGATCAAGTCACTACGCTTCTTCTGCCAACTCAATGAACTCAGGAGGCCATTCGCCCCACTCGTTACCGGGAAACACTACCCGCAACGAGCTGCGAGTGCCTTCTTCTACTGCGTTCAGAAGCAAGAGCTTTGTACTGGACACTGACTCGCATTCGCACTCGCATTCGTCGAGTTTGAGCACACCAAGTATTCACGCGTCCAGTATGGATTTAGACCGTTCAGACCCGCATTCGGATCTGCATTCGGATCTTCATTCGGATCCTAATGACGGGCTTGTTTCGTTTGTTCCTGACTCAACAGTGCGGTCTATGCACTCGAATCAGCTTTCTGCAGGCTCGTTCTCGCCTAACCAGTTATTAACGCCTACAAGGAGTCCTCGTACCCAGACTAATGAATACCTCGGCAGCGACTTAGTACGCCCGCGAAGCCGAGGAAGCGTTAGCTTGAAAGTCGAGAAAACTTTCAGTAGAGAGAGTTTCGATGAAGCCAATAGACCGAACGTTCCTCCTAACTCTTTGGACATTGAAAGAAGAAGCAGCGTTGCGCCGCAGTCGCCATTAGAGTACTTCGCCAACGCTACAGACCAAGCGTCTAGTTTCTGTACACCCACACAGACTAACCAGAAGCAGCCTTTTACTACACACACGTTTGTGAGCAAGCCGCCGCCTTCAAACGACCACCCCGTGGGCAGGACTTTGTTTATGTTCACTCAGGACAACGGGTTCCGGAAACGCGTGTTTGAAATGGTCAGTTCTAAGTACATGCTGACGGCGGAAATCATGCTCACAATCATTGAAATGGCGGTTCTGTGCATTGAGGTGAACGACCCGTTCGAAGTCAATTCCGACGGGCTGCCTCTAGTCGCGCCGATGTCGACATTATACCCAATGATCGCCATTTTCGTGCTTTTCACTATAATTGCGATCATGGAATCTATTGCATACGGCGTGTTCACTAATAGAGCCCTTACACACAAGGACTGGGTCAAATTCAAGAAATTCCTCGTCAAAGCAGCACGCTCGGTTGTTTCCGCAAGGTACGTGAAAAGCGTTAAAGACGATGAGGAGGTCGAGCAGAAGGAGCAGCGTAACTCACCTGGTTTTGACAGGATCTTTTTGCGTACGAGTTGGGGCAGAGTCGAGTTTCTTTCTTTAGTCTTTTTCTGGTCGGCTACAATTGCCGAGCTAGTGCATCCCCCGAACTCGTTGACGTTGATCGTTTCGGGTTTAGGCCACCTCCGCCTGCTCAAGATCTTGGAGTATATCCCGTTTACTAGAGTCGTTCTTGCCGCTTTCAAACTAGCAATGCCGCTTCTGGCCAACGTTCTTTTCTTCATCGGGTTTTTTGTACTGTTGCTTGGGATTGTTGGGTTACAAGCTTTCAATGGCTCGTTACGGCGAGTCTGTGTTTACGACAATATCATCACCTCGCAGCAATGCGGCAGTTACTTAGAAAAGGGGACTTTGAAGGTGCTGCCGTACCTCTACCTCGACGAAGCCACGAACGCGCTAATGCACCAGACGGTAGCTAAAGGGTTCCAATGCCCTGTTGGCAGCTACTGTGTGGAGTACCGTACCCATCCCTCCATTGGTTCTTATAAAACGTTCACAGTCAGGAGTTTCGACAATATCTTCAACGCGCTTGAAATCGTCTACATCATCATGTCGAATAACTCGTTCACACCAATCATGTACCAGATCATCGACGCTGAGTACCTCGTGAGCTGTATTTTCTTTATTGTTGGTGTTTTGATCCTGGCTATTTGGTTAATGAATCTGCTGGTTGCCGTTATGGTCAGCTGCTACTCCAGAGTCAGCGATATTTTGCAGTCATCAGGCACGTTTCAGTTCTCTATACTCACGCGCCTGTACACGCGACTGAGCACATTACGCAAAAAATTGGACCTTGAGGAGCAGAGAGTAGTGCAGGAAACGCATGGAGACGTCGAGTACGTCAATCAGCGCGACTTCGTGCCGCGGAAATCGAAATGGAGAAGAGCATATGCGTACTTCTACCCGTTTCTGGCAACGCTTGCTTTGGTGGACGTGATTGTACAAGCCTGCTCAACGGCTCCTGAAACCAACCTTTTCAATTGGGAGGTCGCGCTTGCGTCGATCTTTATGGCTGATATCCTTTGGCGGTTCTGTATCTACTTACCGTACTGGAGATCGTTCCTTTTGTCGTTCATGAACCTGTTCGACTTGTTTCTTGCCGTTGCCAATGTCTCTATTCTTGTTTTCTACGGCGACGAGCAGCTTTATGGTTGGCTAACGATTTTCCAGCTCGTTCGGGTTTACAGGATCATTGGAACCATTAAATTCATCAAGGATTTCTGGAAACAGCTTTACGGTAATTTCGCCGTTCTTGCAAACCTTACTGTCTTCTTCTTCCTAACGACGTTTTTGTGCACATTGGTAGCGTGCAAAATGCTTCGTGGACAAACGCAGTATCTAACTGACGGCGAAATCAATATCCATGCCTTTTACGACCTAGCCGCCTCGTATTTCTCGATGTACCAGATCTCATCTACAGAGAACTGGACAGACGTGCTTTTCTGGAACCTGGAGAACGTTATTAGACCAGGCAGAAACGTGTTTGTGCTCGCATGTATTGGAATCCTGTTCTGCGGGTGGCTTTTTTTCGCGAACTTCTTGATTTTCAATTTGTTCATTGGTGTAATGAGCGAGAACTTGTTCACAAAGACTATTAATAAAAAGGAAGAACAGGTCAAAGACCTTGCACACGAAGTGTTGAAAGAAGGAGGAGTACATGGAAAAGTACTGACTGACTATAACGGAATTGACGACGACGACAACGAGGAAGACGAAGGGTTCCATTTACATGAGAGTTTAGCAAGATTTGTTCGTAAAATCCGCAACAAAGGCGAGAAAAACACGTCGCGGATATCGAAGAACATGCGCGCTACCATTGAACGGGAATTCGTTATTGAATTCTTGGAGTCTCAAGATAAACAGCAGAAAGAAGAGCAGCAGCAGAGAGAAGAAGAGTCCGATGACGATAATTTGGATTTCGACGACGACGACGAGCATGAGACTGACACGATTAAGAATAAACAGGATATCAGGCAAACAGTGGACGGTGCAAATGGAAACACTTCGCATCAATGCGATTCTGAGGATAGCAGTTTCGAACGCACTGATTCTGAAACTGTTGAAGATCAAAGAGGCCAAGTGCATGTCCAGAACGCCGCCCAGATGCATAATTTCTGGACTCTGGCTTTGCTGGACAAATGCAAACTTGCTTTGGAATGGGGAATCAGCAAATTCTATCACTACCCTGTAAACTATAGAAACGAGCTGCATAACCGGCTTGAGAAACGGCGGTTAGAAGCCAAAGCCAACTCGAATTCGGCTTATGTGAACGAGATGTTCGATTATAACCAGCAAATGATGATTGTGTTGACCGAGTACTGCGAGTCGCACCCGAGTTTCGACAAATCGTTGTTTCTGTTCAGCAGTAAAAGCAAGATCAGAATTTTCTTTCAGAAACTGTTTCCTTCGAGCCACGGGCTTAGAGTTTCTGGTGTCTATCCAAAAAAATGGGTCGGGTTCTACATCCGCGCCTTTTTCATGCTTATGACTATAGGCCTGATCGTGCAAACGTGTATTAACACGCCTTTGTATACTTTACGAGAGCGGACTCTTCATCCTGGAATCACCTGGACCTGGCTGCACACGATTGATCTTGTTTTTGGGATCTTTTTCACAATAGAGTTTTTAGGAAAAGTCATCGCGGACGGGTTTCATTATACCCCGAATGCGTACACATGCAGTTTATGGAATCTGCTTGATTTCATTGTGCTCATTTCCATTTGGATGACGTTCATTAGCGATATCAAGGGCAACGGCCTTTCTCGGTACGTTCGCGCGTGGATGGCGTTACGGGCTTTAAGGCTTATTTCCCTGCACAGGAAGTCCGAGCGTATTTTCAACTCGATTTTTGTTTACGGGTTTAAAGACATTATGGCCGCTGGCGTTATTGCAATGTCGATTGTTGTTCCGTACGCTATTTGGGGCAAGAACATTTTCCATAACAAACTGCTAGAATGCAACGACAGCAGCATCGAGTCGCTGGACGATTGTGTTGGCGAGTTCGTGCAAACAGTTTATAACGATTTCCCGGTTTTGGCGCCCAGAGTAGTGCAGGATATCGAGTACTTCAGTTACGACAATTTCTGGAGCGCGTTGCTGATCCAGTTCGGGGTGTTGAGTTTAGAAGGCTGGACTGATGTTCTCAGTGCAGTCACTTCAATAACCGGCGAAAACGAACAGCCAGAAACCTATGCCAGTAAAGCCAATGCCGTCTACCCTATTTTGTACGACTACATCCGCGCCCTTCTGATCATCAGTATGTTCATTGCCATCATCATCAGAAACTACAGTATCACCATGGGCACAGCGTACCTCACTGAACACCAGCTAGCATGGCGCGATCTGAGAAGAACGCTGCGGTTAGTGCGTCCGTCGCCGTGTCCTCCGAAGTACCCTAAGGACTCGTTCCGAGCGGCGCTGTTGAAAGCTGTTCCTACATGGATTACCTCGGTCGAGATATGGGCATTGCTGCTCTCTACCGCAATCATGGTTTCTTACTACTATCCGCTTTCTGATCGAGCCAGTCTGACGTACCAACTGATTCTAATTGCATGCACGATTGTCCTGACTTCAACCTTCATTCTGCGGCTTTGTATTCTGAAACTGAGGCTGTTTATGCACGATTGGTGGAACCCGTTTGGTTTAATTGTTTGCGTTACGGTTCTAGGCATTACTATCAGTTCAGCAGTTAATACCCAGCTCATTTCACTGGGGTTCAGGAACGCATCGCGGGCTTTGTACGTGTGCATTCTGGTTCTGTGGATCCCTAAAATCAAGATCCTTTACCAGTTCTACGTGATCAGCACTTTTGCCATGTCAGAGATCTTCAAACTGCTGTATGCGTGGTTTACGCTGTATGTGACATACGCCATTGCGCTGAACCAGTCGTTCGGGCTGACGAAACTCGGTGTGCAAAGCACCTGGGCGCGCAATTTCCGTACAGTTCCAAAAGCGTTGATTGTTCTTTTCACTATGAGCTGCGGCGAAGGCTGGAACCAGCTGCTCATCGACTATACGATGACGTACCCGTACTGTTTAGAGAACTCTAATGAAAGCGAGTGTGGAATCAGCGGGTTTGCGTATTTGCTATTTATTACATGGAACATTGTGTCTATGTACGTGTTTGCCAACCTGTTTATCTCGCTTATTTGCGAGGCCTGTTGGTACATCTACCGCAGTGCGCCCGTCAATGTCAGCGACCAGGACATCAGTCTATACCAGGAAACATGGCAGGAGTTCGATCCGTATGCGACCGGGTACATTAATGCCGAATCCATCTACAAGTTTCTGGGAATGTCGCGCGGGTACTTCACGATGTCGATATTCCATCAGGACAGGAAGTACAGCGTGCAAAAGATCCTGGCAGTGACTCAGGCCGGCGAGCTTCCGTCGGACGATCCGTATAAAGTCAATTTCGGCCGCATCCTCGAGTATTTAGAGGATCTTCCCGTCGATTATTACAAGGAGAAGGCGCAGGTATACATGTACTTCACGACGCACGCGCAATTGCTTGCCGAAGTGCGGTCTTCCGGCAATAAAATCGCGTTCAGCAAACTGCTGAAACTGTTCCCGCTGTATAAAGACATGGACCCTGCCGAGTCGCTGTCTATTAAAGAGTTTATCGGCCTGAACGTCGAGCTACACGAAGTCAAAGTGAAGCTCGCGGTTGACGTCATTTCTGAACGGTGGCTGAAAAACAAGCATCTGTACACAGACCCGATGCCGGATATGCCGGATATGGGCCCGAATATGGGGCCGAATATGGGGCCGAATATGGGGCCGAATATGGGGCCGAATATGGGGCCGAATATGGGCCCGGAGCCTGACGAGTTTGCTAGTGTACATATTCATTCATGTTAAACAATTATTTATCTACTTCTTTTTCGACTCTTTGTTGGTCTTTTTAGGAACGCCCTTTCCCTTCTTCTTCATACGCTCGATCTTGTCCAGTCTGTACTGCTCAGCTGGGTCAAAGCATTGCAGCCCGGGGTACATCTTGTTCAGCTGCGCCGGCGTGGGAATGAGCTTTAAACTGGGGAAATAGTAGTTGACGACTTCCGGGCCGCGGAGTGGGGCTTGCAGCACTTCAGTGCCTATTCTGAGATTATCGGGGTTGAAAACACGGTCGAATATTTGGCACCGGAGCTTGTTCAGCTCGTTCAGTCTAGCTTTAGAGGCCATTAAAGAGATCTTTGGCTTCACACAGACTTACGGCAGTTTGCACGTGACTTAAGTCTCTCCTTTTTATGTAACGGTTTTAACGCGGTGATGCCAAGCGGTGATGCCAAGCGTTGATGTCAAGCGTTGATGGCTGTGTTTGTAGCCATGCTTGTGCCTATGCTTGTAGCTATGCTTGTAGCTATGCTTGTAGCTATGCTTGTAGCTATGCTTGTAGCTATGCTTGTAGCTATGCTTGTAGCTATGCTTGTAGCTATGCTTGTAGCTATGCTTGTAGCTATGCTTGTAGCTATGCTTGTAGCTATGTATAATCAGTAGACGCTAACAGATATAATTATTGGTTTATTATTGTATTGTTTTCTATTAGTTCGAAATGCACTTCTTGCGGAACTCGTCGACCTGCGACTTGTATTTCTCGTCAGAACCAGCTGCTTCTTCGAAGTCCTTGAAGTACAATTGCACGCGCAATTGCGTTTTCTCGTCAGGGAACTGCTCGTATAACCCAGCAACGCTCTCAAACGCTTTAGCAAGAAGCACCATTCCCTCGTCCTTCTTTCCGGCCCAAACAAGGACTTTGCCCGTGAGCCTGGCAATCAAAGGATCGTCGTCAGCGACGACATTGCGGAACTCGGAAACGAGGTTCGTGAACTGGAGGTTCGCACGAGTGTCTTCAAACGGCTTCTGGAGGAAGTGCTCAACCAGCCGGATGTAGCATCCCGTCAAGCTCTTTAAACTGTCCGCGGTCTTCTCAATATCCTGATTGAGAATCGAGGAGAAGCCCAGAATCACGTCGTCCCATTTCTCGAGCTGGACACAAAGAGCAATGTAGTTGGACCAGGTGCTCGGATCGACCTGCTCGTTCTGGTTGACTCTAATCGCCTGTTTCAAAGCCTGTAACCCAAGCTCCGGTTTCTCGGCGTGCACAAACGCAGTCGCCAGCAGAACCCAGCTCTGGTAATCAGTGTCGTCAGCAGCAACTGCGCGTTTTAACACGGAAACGGCCTCTTCCCATTTCTCTTTGTTGATAAGGACCTGGCCAAGCAGAGACAGTGTCTTGAAATTACTAGGGTAAACCTCTAAAACGTCGTACAAATGTTTCGGAGCTTCTTCGTCTTTGCCCTGTTCTAAGCAGTATTCGTAGAGCCTGAATTTGGCCTCAGGAACTTTGCTCAAATTCCACGCCTCGGTCCAGTACTTCGGGTCCGAGCTGATCGAGCCGGCAAGCATCAAAGCCTCGGGTTTCAGTTCAATTGGGAACTCGTTCTCAGTAAGGATCTTTAATGCCTCCTCGTCTCGGTTAAGCAGGACATAGCATTTCGCTAGAGGCAAGGGTTTGTCGAGCTTTAGCAAGTACTTCAGAGCGTTAGGGTAGTCGCCCATTCCCAACAGTCTTTGAGCACATGCGGAATCGATCTCCTGCCAGGTAATAACGTCTAAACACGAGATGTAGGAGCCAAGACTCTGCGCTTTGGGCAAAAATTCGGCGATTTTCGCCAGCTGGTGGACGCCGCGTTCTAAAGCCGGCACGCTCTCGATGTCCAGCAAAGTGCGGAGGTAGAGCGCCTGTTCCTGGATCGTCCAATGGATCTTGTCGAACTCCTTGGTGTCGATGATTCTATTTAAATACGCGAGAACCGTTTCTTTGTTGCCGGCGTGCCCGCTGAGGTACTCGATCGCGCTCAAAAGAAGGAGCACAAGGTACTCGTAATCGCTGAGCAGGCTCGTGCAGTTATACTCGTCCTCGGGTGTGAGGTAGGTAATATGCTCCGGGTTCACATCGTAGGCGTCGACCGCCAAATCGACTTTCGAAATACCGTCTGAAGGCACTGAGGTCTTGAAATCGGATTTGGCCGAGCACACGAGTTTGGTCACTTCTTTTAAATTAGCGCCGATCTGGACTTTGATCCCAACGACTTTAGGATAGAAATCAAGAATATCCTGCACGTCAGTAACAAAAGCCGTGGCCTGCTCGCCTTCTTCGAACACGCAGTGCGCGTGCGCGCCTTCAATCAGTTTCAGAATATTGAACCCGCCGCGCTGTTTGTTGTAAAACGCTCTCACCTCGGCTTTCAAGGACTCGTCGACCTCAGGCTTGACAGAAGCCAGCAGAACTAACGCACGCGCCACTTCGTGCTCGTTATTAAGGCCGCGGAGGTAGAGAATGCATTCTTCCAAATCAGGGACTACATCGTCGTGAGGATCGGATTTCAAAAAGAGCCGTTGTTCGATTTCCTCTAGCTTGAGACAGTCGGTCATAATGCAAGGCTATCTAATATTAATTCCAAATTAACGGAAGAAGTAAATAGTATTAGGAATAGGAATAGGAGGGCAGGGAAGATATACTGGGGAGAGGGGACTTTAACGTGGGTTTTTCACTTCAGGGTACATTTCTGTCAGTCATTAGTCCGATTATATAACCATTGTCGGGAACAATCCATGCATCGGTGCTGCAAGTATAGGTACCCTTCTGTCGTTTGTTTACTCATACGTATACGTATATGTATGTGTATGTGTGTATGTGTGTATGTGTGTGTTTGTGTATTTGTGTATTTGTGTGTGTGCGCAACCTCCATGTATGTAGACATTCCCACTCCAGATCGTAGTGCTATATTTGCGTTCACATGCGTGCGATCGACCGATTGCCTTGAGTTGTGCCTGGCAAATAGTCTGCTTGTGTTTGTATGTATGCATGCTATCTAGATCACTCACTCCCGCTTACTACGATGATTAATACGCGGCTATTTGACGTCATTTAGACGAACTTACTATAACGGTCGTCTCGTTTGTCGGACTTTATGTACAAAACAAAGGGGATCAAACCTCGCCGACGAATTGCGTGCAGATTTCGTGGTGCAGATGTGTATTGTAAACACTTGGATAATACTTAATTGTTTACATTATATTTTTTTCTTTTCTTGCTTTCTCTAATCTGTTTGTTCTTTGCTCTACTAAACCCTGCATTTCTCTCCATCCCCCTTTTCCAATTCATATCCACTGTCTCGTACCCACTGTTCGCAAGCATACATATGCAGTTACAGTATATTTATTTCCAGGGCGCATGTATGCATCTTACCCTGCAGTCACAAGTTGTTTTATTCCAGCTAAGGGCAATCATAAGATAGATTCAGATCTTAGTCAAATGAGACTTGGTGCTTAAGTGCGCGTGCATGTTGTCCCACTCCGCTCCGCTCCGCGCACACGGAGGGCATTACCAACCTCCTCGTGCACCCCATCCCCTCTCTTGCATTTTTTTTGGCAATTACCCTTTTATATACTATTGCAGGTTATTATCACCTTTAACTCTATACCAAGCGAGGATTAAAAGAGCATTAAAGCCGTCCTGCTTAATATAGGATCGTCCGAAGTAAGGTGCTTTTTAATTGCGTCACTATACTTGTCGCCCAAATCTCCGCAGCAGTAGCAGCCATTAACCACGTGGGTTTCACGTACCCTAAAAACACTTACCCTGGTGCGCAGGCCCTTTTTTTTTTGGGATTGTTTTGACAGGCTTCAAACTAAACGATTCGGACAAGGAATTAATGACTTAGAGTTGCTGCTTAAGCACAATCAGGTCTCCCGAAAATGAAAAGCTTCAAGCAGGACCCCCCTGCCACTAGCGACCAAGACAGTGACCACAAACCGCGTCGCCGGCCTAGTTTTCTGTCAATGCGGTCAAGCCGGTCTATCCGGTCGGCCAAATCGGCCAAATCGGGCGTTTCGCACTCGAGCAAAAAGTCCCGTAGAAGCAATAAGCTTGCACTGAAGCAGCGGCCACGCGGGATGTCTCTTTCGAGCATGCGGTCGCAGGCCGTGAGTCTGCGCAGCCAGCGCTCGCGAAGCGGCGTCGAGCATGCAGACGACAGCGATGCAAGCGATACGGACGAGTCGCTAGGCGAGACGGACGAGGACGTCTGGTTCCCGAACCAGCATGAAGGGTCTGGTGACATCAATGTCGACGAATTGGACGAGCTTTTGAACTTCAGCGACGACAATTTCGTGGGCGGGCCGACGTATAATCTGGACAGCGACGACCAGTCTCGCCGCCGGCCGTCGTTCCCGCTTTCGTCGGCTGCTAATACTAATACTAATACTAATACTAATACACACAGCAATGCTAACAGCAATGTCCATAGCAACCTAAACGGCAACGCAAACAGCAGTGTAAACGGGCATAACACAAGCACGAGCACGAGCAACGACGAAGACGACGAAAGATACGAAAAGAAACAGGAAACCGACGAGTCGAGTTCGTCGAACGAGAGCAAGAAACCCGAGGATATCGAAATAGAGCTGCCGACATCGGTTCCGCCGACTCCCAGCATTGTGCCGCGCAATGGGATGGGCGGGACCCACATGCAGAGGCTGACGCTGGCCGACCAGTTGTCGCAGCGGTACAGTTTCTATGCGGCCAATATGGAGAGAACAGTGCACGCGCCAGACCTTGTTTCACTAGCCGGGAACACTGGCACTTTTAATTCGCTGTTCAAGCCCGAGAACGGGGTCTGGTTTCTCGACTGTTTCAGGCCTAAAGACAGTGAGATGCGGGCTATTTGCCGGGCTTTTGGTATTCATCCTTTGACTTCTGAGGATATTCTGACGCAGGACATGCGCGAGAAGTACGAAGGGTTCAAGAACTACTACTTCATAGCGTACCACACCTTCGACGACGATCCTGAAGACGAGACGTACCTCGAACAGGTGAAGATGTACTTTCTCGTTTTTAGTGAAGGCGTGATCTCGTTCCATTTTGAGCCGGTTGCCCATTGCCGCAATGTCCGCCGGCGGATGCGGCAACTGAAAGACTACCTCACGCTGACATCTGACTGGATCGCGTACGCGCTGATTGACGACATCACCGACTCGTTTGCGCCGCAGATCAGGATGATCGAGGAGGAGGCCGATTTTGTGGAGGATGCGGTATATATAGACACGAAGTCGGTAGAGATGGAGACGCTGCTGAAACGGCTTGGCGAGGCGCGGAAATGCACGATGCAGTTAATGCGGATGCTGAGCGGCAAAGCCGATGTTATTCGCGGGTTCGCCAAACGGTGCCAGGAGTCGAAGAAGACTGTAAGCAACGAGATGTCGCTGTATTTAGGCGATATCCAGGACCACGTTCTCACGATGTACCAGAATTTGAGCGCGTACGAAAAGATTTTTAGCCGGTCGCATTTCAATTACATGGGTCTACTGCAAATGGAGTTTGTGAACTCAAGCAACCGGATGACGGACGTGCTTGGTAAAGTCACGATCATCGGCACCATCATGGTTCCTATGAACTTAATTACTGGTCTGTTCGGCATGAACGTCAAGGTGCCTGGCCAGGAAGCCGGAAATCTCGGCTGGTGGTTCGGAATTCTAGGTGTGGTGCTGACCTCGATCAGTGTGTTGCTCTTGGGATCGATTATATACCTGAAGCGCAGCGTGTACAAGGACATGAAGACCGTGTAGCTTTTTTTTTTATCTTTACAACTTTATCAGGGACCAGTTTACTGTATTATTACTTACCTCTTTTGTTGATCAGTTCGTAGACGGATTTATACCTTGCCTTTATATTGCTGCTCTCGCCTTCGATGTCGGTTTTGAAGTATGCTAGCAAGTCTTCAAGGATCGCCCGGTCGTTGGTTTCTGGTGATAAACACACAACGGCATAGCCCCATGCCAGCAAGGTATACGCTGCTGCCAGCGAGACCCTAGTCTGGCGCGCGGCCTGCAGATTGGTTTCAAACAGTTTGATATATTTCTGGTCGCGTTTGCTTGCGGCGGTATCGGCATTTCCCCTTTTTTGTTTGTTCTGTTTATAATTAGCCACCTTGCTGCAGATATAGAAACTGTTTCCGCTGTGGTCGTCCCAACTTAAGGCACAGACCCAGCAGAACTTGTATTTACAGTTCGTGCAGACCATATGGTTACACCCCTCGGATTTCTGGATCCTAGTCAAGCACTGCGGGCACTGTTTAGTGAACTCGTTGATCCATGTTTCGCTGCGGTGCTCTTCGTCGATCATGGCCATCCAGTCAGCCGCCTGTTCGCATGGGATATTGAAATGCGGCGCGCTCCCGCAGTCGAAACAGAATGTATGGTCGGCGCTGCACGAGACGACTTTCTCGTTGCTGTCGAATCGCGCTATAGTGTTCGTGCAATTGGGGTACGGACACGATCTGTACTCGCATATACTGGTTTTCGAGCGAGTGGACGAGACAAACAGGTCGGAAACATGCTGCATGTACTGCTGGCTTCGATTAGAGGGCAGAAGTTCATTAAACACTGAACGCGAGACAACAGCCTCGCATTGCGCGTGTCCTGGGCATTTCAACAGCAGATTGTCTTCATTGGCGTTTATATAATTAGTGAAACAGGAAGCACATACTTTGTGGTTGCATGCTAAACTGTAGCACGAGTTAAGGGGTTTATGCTCAAGGCATACTGGGCATATAATTGTAGCCTTTCCTTGACAGTACTGCCCTACACAGAGTTTGCTGAACGCAGCGGCTTTTTTTTCATGCAATTTGACTTTATCAAGACTGAAACTGTTCCTGATCAACAACAGAATAGCCGCGTCCTCGCTCGTTTTCATTACTCTGCTGCACTCTTTCACTCTGTCGATGACTATACTGCTAAGTTGCGCTGCCGAGTAGCTCGTGAACGACGCCAAATCGCTGTTCAGCATTATATCATACTCGTCCTCGCTCCATTCTTCCTCGTAGTCCAGATCCGAGTTATCGAGCTCGTCAAAACTGTCGAAACCGGTCTCGCTACCGCTCATCCGGTGACGTAATATAGTCAACGCGGTCTTAATTACGCCCCACAACACTTTTTCAATTTCCAATATCCAATTAATTAGCAACTGCAATTAACAGCTGCAATTAACAACTGCAATTACCACGCAATTACCACGCAATTGCACATTGCTCTCATTGTATACGATTGTCATTCATATGCTAGTAGTTAAGGCGTTAAGGCGTTAATAATTGTGTACATGAGTTAAATATAGGCAGCAAGCTAACAGGCTTGGCATTGCCTTAGTTTATTGAACAGAACAGCCCTGTCGCTTTCCTCGAACAACCAGAGTCCGAAAACCGCCTCGTTCGTTTGCACCATGATCGTCGCGTCCTGCATCTCGATTACAAGCGGCTCTGTGCCTTGCTGTAAAGAGTATGAAGTCGGCACGATCTCCAATACGAAATCCGAGGGCGAGACCCGGTTCAATACGCGAACGGTGTATGGATGTTTGCCGCCTTGCGTCGAGTAGAGGAATAGCGGGCCTTTCACGTTCTTCTGGACCCAGGAGTCAACAGTCACGTCGAACTCGTAGACGTCGCACACACTCGACTTGAAAACCAGTTCTTTGAAGTTCGGATCGTGTTCCTTTAATACAATGTCATTGAAACACTTTCTTCCTTCTTCAAAGGAGCTCATTTCCCAAACGCTGCTGTGAGTTACACAGTCATGATCCTAGTGTGATTATGTGAGGTCTAAACGCCCGTGCCTCTTCGCGCGCAACAGCATTAGCATACCCATATAGATTATAGCCTTTGTATATTCAAATCTTCAGATTCTATACTACGCACACTAAGTACACTACGCACACTACATGCAGCCCTAGATGCGCACCCTCCGCAGCGTCGCAGAAATTCTGGCAAGAATCCCGAAACATCAGTTCACACATACATTCGCGCGGTCGCAAGGCCCAGGCGGCCAGAACGTGAACAAAGTAAACACTAAAGCCAGTATCCGGCTGCCCAAACCTCTGGTTGCTGATTCTACTTGGATTCCAGCAGAAACCAAGAACTATTTACAAACTAAAGGGTTCAAGTACCTCACGAAATCAGGGGATATTCTAGTTTCGTCTGAACTGACGCGGTCGCAGCAAGACAATTTGGAGAATTGTTACTGGAAACTAGCTTCAGAACTCAGAAATATTGATAAATTGTTTGTCGAAGTCGAGGTGAGCGCTGACAAGAAAACTAAATGGCGGTTAGTGGAGAAAAAAAGCAGGCTTGCTAACATGAAAACGAAGAAACTGCACGCGGCTAAAAAGGAGGACCGCCGGTGCTGAATTGAGTCAGTACGGTAATGGCTTTATACTGTTGCTCTGTATTCTTTTACTGACTTCAGTGTCTTCATAGCTGACTCTTGCTCGTTTAGCCTCGACCTCGGTTTCTTCTTGCTTCGAAAGTGTGGGATCGTCGAGTTTAGCACGGATTTCTGCCAAGTCGGCGGCTTGTTTGTTTCCATAGTACTGGAACCCTGATTTCCAGCCAGTATTACGCAATTGGCTGTAACTCAAGCTCGTCGTTTCGTCGTTCATAATAATCTGCTCTTCCTGGCTCTGTTTCTCGTCTTTAGTCTTTTTAGTGACTTCAGGCAGCGAGATATCAGCCGTTAGCAAACTGCTTAGTCTAGTGTTGTTAGAAAAAGTAAGTAATGGCTGGCTGCTCAATTGCAGCTTTTTAACACTCAAATCCTCTTTCAGCGGCACGGTGGCCTCGTTCTTAGTGAGTTTAGGACACTGCGCGTCTTTCCACCGTTTCCAGTCGTCTTCAGTCCGCTCTATAAGGTTCAAGTACTTCGACCCCAAAACGCTGATAATTTGTTTGCTCTTTCTAGCAGCTAGACTGATATTGTCTTCCTGGCCGTTGTCCCAGCTTCTGAACGACATGTACGTTTGTAAACTCAATACTAGAAGCTCAGTGACCGAGATCGTGTCCCAGGTTAGAAGCAGCCAGTCGCGCACTGGAACGTACATAACCTTTTCCCCGGGGTTCAACCGCGCGTGCTGCTGCTCGAGCTCGGAAATCAGCGGCTGCAGAGCTAATTGGTCGATTTTCGTGTCGTCGCGGCTAGACGGGAGCACTGCAAGCATTGAGACGTAGTACGCAGGAGAGAAATCAGTAACGTGTTTATCGATCTCGGTTTTCTCGTCAGTATATACTTTTCCGCGTTTATTGAGCCGCGAGGGGTGGCCGAACCCTTTACAAAGAGCCATAAACCTCAGCAGCCGGCCGCGTTCGACATGATGCAGTACTGGATTAAGCCTGTTCAACAAACCACGCCCTATTCTCAACAAAATTATCCCGTTGGCGCCGTCGGCAAGCTCGGCAATGCGTTTCTGGCGGTGCTCGAGGTACTCTATAAGCCTACAGGACTCTTCTAATGTTAAGTAGAGGTACGACGCCTGTAACTGCAGACAAAAAGCCCACGAATCCGCGATATATTTCTCGTCTTCTTTGCTGCCTACTCTCTGCAGCGTCAAATCGAGCAGTGTAGTTGCGAACGCCAGTTTATGAGGGTCTAGAATAACTGTGCTGAAAAAGGTGTTCGTCCATACGAGATAGGAATCGGCGCCTATTTTGCGCACCTCATCGAGCAGCTCGGGACTGAATTTAGCCTCTGTGCGAAGGAACGGGCCGTGTTCTTTAGCAGTCTCTTCAATCGCTTTTTGGAAACTGCTGTACATGCTGATGCTTATAAATGCACGTCCCGTATAATAACACCACTGATCTGCATAACAGGCTGTTGACTACACGGATCTTACAGTTTTCTTGCTTTATTCATACTTCTTTCAATTATTCACACTTTTTTTTACTCTCTTTCGACGCTTTACGTTCTGTAATTCCTGCAATTTGGTACAATTGCTTTGTACCCTATAGTGTGTGTTGTGGTCGTGATGACGCAGCGAGTTACGCGACTGATCCACAAATATGCATACCACAAAAATGAATACCACAAATACGCATTGCCACAAAATGAATTGCCATAAAAATGCATTGCCATTGAGATCCTGATAAACTCCCACTAATCACACCAATCACACGATTCCCAATCACACTATTCCCATTCACACTATTCCCATTCACACTATTCCCAATAGAACAAAGATGCCTGAAATAGAAGAGATCGAGAAGAAATGGGCTGAGATCCAAGCCTGTGTCGAGCAAATACGACAACGCACTAGTGAAGCGAACAGAATTCTACGACTCATCCTGCTAGAATCCGGAGAAAAAATCCCGTCTGAAAACGACGAGAAAATGGTTCTCTAAAACGAATAATTTAGTTCAATTAGTTCAATTAGTTCAGTTAGTTCAATTAGTTTATTTGTTTTGCTATTTGGAGTTACTATTTTGTTTTTACAACTACATCATTCCGTTCATGTCGGGTGAGTAATTAGAATGCGGGTTTGCCTGGTTTCCTTGGCTCTGCGGGTTCTGCGGGTTCTGCGAGTTCTGGCGTTGGGCCATTTGGTCGCGCTGCTGCTGGGCTGCGCGCATCCGGTTGATCATGATTTGTTTGATCTGGGCTTGCGTCAGCTGCGGCCGGCCGGGTTGACGACCTCCATTGGGTACAGGCATCTGGTGTGTCGAGGCCGGGCTCGAGTTCACAAGCATATGCGGCTGACCGTTGTTCATGCTTCCATTATTCATGCTTCCATTATTCATGTTCACGTTGCGGCCCATGCTTGATTGCCGTCCCGAGTTCATTGCTGGTGAGCTGTTGATCCCGATATCTTTATTCATGTCGTTCATTCCCATCTGGTTCATTTGGTTCATGTTCATCTGGTTCATGTTCATTTGGTTCATGTTCATTCTATTCATCTGGTTCATGTTCATTTGACTCATTTGGGCCTGATTTTGGGTCTGGCTTTGGGTCTGATTTTGGTTCTGATTTTGGTTTTGAGGCTGCCTTGGAACGTTCATTCCCATATTCAAGTTGGCGTCCGTCAAATCGTCGAGGTTCAATCCTACATCGCCGTTGTCGTCATTAAACCCACTGGAATCAAGCTTGCCGTCAGCAGCACCGTCAGTCAGATCCATTGTCATGCTCCGCATCCGTCCGGAATTGGGGTTGCTGGACATGCTAGTATAACTAGCGGCTGAATTCTTTCTGTCGTTCATTACAGACCCCATTTTCGGGCTGTTCATAACGGGGCTCGACATTGTCGCGGCAGTAGTGGACGGCGACATATTAGGCCCACCGTTTCTGTTTGGCACTCCTTCTTGAGACCGACGCATCTGCATTTGCTGGCGCATAGCAGCGGTCGGGATCTGGTTTCCGAGTTGCGGCGAGTTCATGATCCGCGCCTGTTGCTGGGCTTTAGCCCTCAGTATGGCAAGCTGCTGTTGCTGGGCCTGGATTTGGTGCTGGGCAGTAGGTCCTGGCGGGATATGGTTTAAGAACATTGATTTGTCTACTGGCGAGCCGCTAGGGTTAGCCGGGTCAGCGATCTTGCTTGCATCAGGTTGCTGTTGTTGCTGCTGCTGCTGCTGCTGCTGCTGCTGCTGTTGTTGTTGTTGTTGTTGTTGCGATTGCTGCTGGGGTTGAGTTAGAGTATGAACTTGTGAGATTGGGACATTAGGCAAGTCGCCGATATTAGTGACATTTTTCGAGATCTGCGACACGCGCACTAACGGAGTATCGCTCGTGATTTGAGACCGTGATTTCGGCCGGTCTTGAGCTGAAGAAAGCGGTCTTGAAATGCTCGGCGTTCGAGTTTGCTGGTTTGGAAGAGAAGCGTTCGACACGACTGGGGAATTGGATAACGAAATATGGCTTTGTGGCAGGTTCGGCGACTGCATAGCCTGGTTCGGCATTCGGAGATGCGGGTTCTGCATTGGGCCGCGCGCGGTTTGCATTCTAGGGTCCGAGGACATCATATTAGGGCTCGGCATTGCATTCATTTGCCGCTGCGGCTGCTGGCGAGGAAGCGGGACAGGGATCTGGTTAGGTCCAGGCATTCGTTGGTTACCGGGAACTTGGTTAGGAACTTGGTTAGGAACTTGGTTAGGAATTTGCGCTGGCATCTGATTAGGAACTTGGTTAGGAATTTGCGCTGGCATCTGATTAGGAAGCTGGTTCGGTATTTGCGCTGGCATTTGGTTAGGCATTTGGTTGGGCATCTGGCTCATAGCTCTGGGTGTAGGTATAGACCGTTGCTGGATCCCAGCAGGAATATGTATAGGCCCATTAGCGCTTGGCCGTGCACTCGGCTGGACGTTGGCCATTTGCGGGGTCCCTGCAGCAGATCCTACACGTGGAACTGCGGTTTGCGGGAGCTGTGCACCGTGCATAAGCCGCGGGTCCTGGTTCAGCTGGTTTGGTGTGAACCGTTGCTGGCTCTGAGCGCTTAATTGATGAGCAGAGAGAACTTTAGCCAGCTGTGCTGGGCCAGGAGTGTTTGCAGTGCTTGCTGGACGCTGGGCCGGTGTGTTCGGGGGATGGGTAAGCGGAATCGAGCCTGGTTGGGCAGCACGTTGCGGGAAAGGCGCCTGTCGTTGCCCCATTGGCCCCATTTGTCCAGTTGGTCCGGTTGGTCCAGTTGGTCCAGTTTGGGCTTGCGTCTGGGCTTGCTGTGCTTGTGCTTGTGTTTGCGCTCGATTCGCCTGCGCTTGATTCGCCTGCTGGGCTTGAGGAGGAGGCATTTGACCCATTTGGCTAGCCGGAATTGGCTGGTTTGGTTGCTGCGGTTGATTGGGTCTTTGCATCTGGACTTGACGGCGGTAGTCCATAGCCTGGATCGACTGCGTATCCTTCTTCTTCCTCTTCAATTGCTCGATAAACGTGACTCTTGAGAACTGCGACGTGCGCGTGGGTTTCTCGAGATCAGGCACCGACAGCATGTAGTCTTCCAGCGCGCTGTCTCGGTGAATAACGCTTTCAGTGACTTTACGGATCTTCTTCGGGTACTCCAGTCTATGCCTGACCTTGTCCAAGTCGGCTATCCGCGACGCATGTAATCCTTGATCGTAAACCGACCTGTCTGGAACGCGCAGATCGAGTTTTCTGACCGTGAGTAGCAGAATTTCCGACTCCATGCTGACAATATAGTTATCAGTGAACTTCCTGCTAGTTCCCGAGTCGCTGAGACTCAGAATATCCATTAGCAACGAGTTCGGCGTTGATCTGAGGAGCACACGGTAGCTTTTAGCTTCGGCTGCTTCGTTTTTACCTTCGGTTGAATTAGCATCTTTAGCGTCTTTAGCGTCTTTAGCATCATTCGATCCACTTTTAGTATCGTTCGACCCGTTCGACCCGTTCGATCCATTAGTTTCGGGTTTAGTTTCGGGCTCAGTTTTCGTGCTGGATTCAGGAACAGACGCGTCCTGTTTGCTTGCATCTGTGCCAGCAGGTTTCGCGGGTTTACCGTTTTTATCGTTCTCAGAAGCCTGCAGTTCAGGATTGTCTGTGCCTGCGTCTCGCATATCCACGAGCTTGAGAATAGCACATCCCTCGTAAAGCGGGACGCCAGAGTCCCTAAAGATCTCGCCGACAGAAGGAGGCATAATTCCTTGCTCAACGTACTCCAGAAACTCGCGCATGACCTCGTTGCTTTTCGGGATAATGCCTTCCTGGCCTCCGAACCGGTAATGCGTGTTGTAGATGTACAGCACGAACGACGGAGGGTGTTCAGAGTACTTAGCAAGAATACTAGCAGTGTCTTCACAGAAGTTGTACCTGTGCTCGGAAAACGGGACTGCTCGCGGCTCAGAAGACGCGTCTTTCGCGTCGGGATCAGTAGCCCGTTTCGGCTGCTCGTTCAACCCGTCATTAGAGCTCAGACTCGGTTTCGTGTTAGGTTCGGGCTCCCTAGACCGGTTAGGGACCCCGGAAGAGGCCGATTGCTGGCTGCTGTTCATGCCAACCGGTGTTGATACGCCGGTACTGGCTATATCAATCATTGGTATTTATGTAATCGAAACGGTGCAGTATATGACCACACCTCTGTGCTTGACATGCTAAAACTAGCGGGTATGCCTCGGTCTCCAGAGATGTGGATATTGGTTTTTAGGCATTTTGAAACTCCTTAATAGCATGCACGTTCTCAGGTGTAAGTACACTAGGCATTAGTAGAGTGGAATTACCTTGACACTATCTGGCATTACCCTACGGCCTACCCCGCGCCTAAAGCGTACCCTGCACTATAACTGCATACACAAACTGCATACACAAACTGCACCCACACTGCATACACAAACTGCATACACAAACTGCACCCATATTGCACCCATATTGCACCCATACTGCACCCATACTGCAAACTGCATGCCCATTAAATGCCCATTAAATGCCCACTACACAAAACGTATAAAGAACATAAAAAACAAAACAAAACACATACACACAAACTGAAAGCATTTCACATCAATGTAGGGGGGGGTATACATAAATACATAAATAAGTCGCTTTGGCAAACGATAGTGATACAAAACTAGGTTTTATATACGTGTGTGGGGTTTTGCACAGTCTTTTTGGTAAAAGAAAAATAGTACAATCTCAAGTGTTCAAGGTGCAAGAGTCTACACAATCGGCTTGCCGCCCACGAACTCAGACCAGCGGCGGACCTCAGGAGGGATCTCCTTAGACCCGAGCTTGTCGAGCTTAGCGTCCAGAGTGCGCGCGAACAGCATGGCAGTGCGCGGCTCGTTGAACAACGGAATACCGAAATCAATGGCGTTACGACGCATGACATAGTCCTCGTCGTCCAAACTCTCGGCGCGGGCCTTAGCAAGGTTGATTACACCAGTGATGTTCATTTCCTTAAACTGCTCGCCAAGCTTGCGTTTGTCGTTCTTAGCAAGAGTGATGATCTCGTTGGGAATGCCCTTCTCGGTGAAGTAGTCAGAGACCTCCTGCTTGGCAGTAAGGATCTTGTAACCGAGGTTATGGAGGATCTTAGTGACCTCGCCGAGGTGGTCGTTCGAAACGTCACCGCCAAGAAGAAGCGAGGAGTTGGGTTTCGGGACCTTGAAGTTCATAGTGCTCTGCAGAGTCGTCCAGTAAGCCTCCAGAAGGTCCTTACCGAAACAAGCAATCTCACCTGTAGAGCTCATCTCGACACCCAGGAACGGGTCGGCACCAGCCAGACGCGTGAAGCTGAACTGAGGGATCTTGGTAGCAACGTAGTCGCGTTTGACGGCCATCAGATCGCGGGGCTCAGGCACGTTCTCGCCAAGGAGGGCGTGAGTCGCAACGTCAATGAAGTTGACGCCAAGAACCTTGCTGCTGAAGGGGAACGAACGCGAGGCACGAAGGTTGCACTCGATGACCTTTAAAGCGTCGCCGTCCTTGATAACCTGCATGTTATAAGGACCGGTGATATTAAACGCTTTAGCGACCTTCTTAGCAATCTCCTTCATGCGCTCGATAATGCTGCTGTCGATGTTGACAGGAGGAAGAATCAGCGTAGCGTCACCGGAGTGGACACCGGCCTGCTCGGCGTGCTCGCTAATAGCGTGCACAAGAAGCTCGCCCTTGTACGCAACAGCGTCAATATCGATCTCCTCGGCGCCTTCAATGAACTTCGTAATAACGACGGGATGGTCGGGGCTGACGGAAGCGGCGTTCAGCAGTTTAGACTCGAGGTCCTTGTGGCTGTAAATAACGCTCATGGCGGCACCACTCAGAACATACGAGGGTCTAACGAGAACGGGGTAGCCGACCTCCTCAGCAAAGGCAGTAGCCTCTTTCACGTCAGTCAACTCCTTCCAGGCAGGCTGGTCGACGTTGATGCTGTCGAGAATGTTGCTGAATTTGTGTCTGTCCTCAGCGTTGTCGATGTCTTTAGGGTTAGTACCAAGGACGTTGGCATGGCCTTCCTCCTGTAAACGCAGAGCGATGTTCTGAGGAAGCTGTCCGCCAACGCTGACAACAACGCCAGAAGCGTTCTCAAGCTCGTAGATATCCATGACACGCTCGTAGCTGAGCTCTTCGAAGTACAGTTTGTCGACCTCGTCGAAATCAGTGGAAACGGTCTCGGGGTTGTAGTTGATCATAATCGTCTTGTGGTTAGCTTGACGCAACGACCGGGCAGTGCTGACAGCACACCAGTCGAACTCGACACTCGAGCCAATACGGTAGACACCAGATCCGAGAACCATGGTTCCGTTGTCCTCGAAAGTGACATCGTGGCAGGAGCCGTTGTAAGTAGTGTAGAGGTAGTTAGTGTCAGCAGGGAACTCGGCAGCCAAAGTATCAATCTTCTTGACCCAGGGGTGGATGCCGAGGCTCTTGCGGTAGGCACGGACGTCTTTCTCAGTGCTGTTCAGGAAAATCGCGATCTGTTTATCGCTGAAACCAAGCTGCTTGGCCTCAACCAAGGACTCGCGCTCAACAGCCTTTAATTCACCAACGTTCTCGAGCTGGCGCTGCTTGCGCACCAAGTTGTCGAGTTTGTAAAGGAACCATCTGTCGATCTTGGTCATTTCATGGACCTTGTCAACGCTGTAGTTCCTGTTGATCATAGCCTCGCCAACAGCGACCCAGCGGCGGTCAGTGGGGTTACGAAGAACGTCGTCAAGCTCGTCGCCGAACTCGGGAGAGCCTTGGAACCCGTTCATGGTAGGATCGATCATTCTAATAGCCTTCTGAATGCCCTCTTCGAAGGTACGGCCAATAGCCATAACCTCGCCTACAGACTTCATAGACGAGCCAATCGAGCGGTTGACATGGCGGAATTTAGCCAAGTCCCATCTCGGGATCTTGACAACGACGTAGTCCAGACTGGGCTCGAAGTTGGCGCTAGTGGTCTTAGTAACAGCATTAGGAAGCTCAGGAAGAGTATGGCCAAGGGCGATCTTGGCAGCAGTGTACGCAAGAGGGTAGCCAGTGGCTTTAGAAGCAAGGGCAGACGAACGAGAGAGACGGGCATTGACTTCAATGACGCGGTAGTCAAGTCCATCAGGCTGTAAAGCGTACTGGACGTTGCACTCGCCAACGACACCGAGGTGACGGATGATCTTAATAGCAGCCGAACGCAGCATGTGGTACTCCTGGTCGCTCAAAGTCTGCGAGGGCGCAACGACGATCGAGTCACCAGTGTGGATTCCCAGAGGGTCGAAGTTCTCCATGTTACAAACGGTAATACAGTTGCCGTCCTTATCACGAACGACCTCGTACTCGACCTCTTTCCATCCCTTCAAACTCTTCTCAACCAAGATCTGAGGACTCAAACTAAGACTCTGCGAAGCCAAAGAACGGAGCTCGTTCTTGTTGTTCGCGAAACCAGATCCTAACCCGCCAAGGGCGAAGGCGCTTCTAACAATAATAGGGTAACCAACCTCTTCAGCGGCCTTAAGCGCGTCGTCAACGTTGTCAACGGCGACGCTGTTGGCAATAGGGATATCGATCTCTTTAAGCGCCTGGGCGAAAAGATCACGGTCCTCACTCGTCTTCAAGGTCGAAATAGGCGTACCAAGGACTTTAACATTAAACCTGTCAAGGACGCCCATCTCCTCTAACGCAATTCCGACATTCAGACCGGTCTGGCCGCCGAAAGTCAGCAGAATACCGTCCGGACGCTCGCGCTCGATAATGTACGAAACGTAGTCAGGAGTGACCGGAGCGAAGTAGACCTCGTCAGCCAAAGCGTGCGAGGTCTGGTTAGTAGCGATGTTAGGGTTCACAAGGATGGTTTCCTTCTTCTCCTCCTTCAAAGCCTTAATGGCTTGGGATCCGGAGTAGTCGAACTCGCCAGCCTGGCCGATAGACAAACCGCCGGATCCGATGATCAGCACTTTGTTGACGTCGACTAAATCGTTCTTCTTATTAGGATTCAGAATACCGGCGCCAGCGTACTCGGCGCGCGAACGAGAGTTCGCAGAGTAGCCACGTACGAGGCAACCGCATGCGAACGAGCCGCGCAGCTTCAGGGGAGCCGGTTTCAAAAGAGCCAGCACCCGCGGGACAAAAGACATCGTTCCGCTGCTAAAGTGTGATGGGTTAAAGGAAAGCGCTTACTTTTCTCAGTATAGGGTTTTTATATATCTCTCTAGGCCTCTATTTTTCCGCTGAAAAATACTGGATGTTAGGGTGCGTAGGGCTTGGGTGGCTTGATGACTCTTATCTCCAAAACTGGCGTTTCGAGCCAAGATGCGGGTATATATAAACAGCGGAAAAATACCGCTGCCGCGTTTTTACTCTCTTCCGAAATACAATTGCTGGATCTAAGCCCTGCAAACGATCAGAAAACCTGGAGTGCGCTGAGATCCTGCCGGCGGCCTATCTCTAGGGTTGTGTAATAATGTGTCATTAGATAGCGAATACGGGTATCTCTGTAACCTGCATATCTCCCAATCACATTACATCCTCGTACATGCATGCATACATATACGTGCGTTACCCATCCACAATTCGTGCTAATGGTTTAGCTGCGTCTAAATATTTGTGTTTGGTTTTATATATAGCTTAATACACTAGTCTCTGATACACTGCTGGCAGCGTGCGTGCACATACGCCCACATATACCCACATACACCCACATACACATACATACACCCATTTGCTGCACATGCACGCCCTTTTTCATATCTACATGCATATAGAGAACATCTTACATTAAGGCACGCGCATCGACAAAGTATGTACTGAAAAGAGTGCACACGCCTCGAAAAAAAACTAAAAACTAAAAACTAAAAACTGAAAACTGAGAAACCAAAAATTAATAAACCCTAGAAGGTGGGGATTTACTGACTATGATCGATCAGGTAGTTCGTAGCATTGCCGACGTCGTTGTTGTACAATCGCAAAGCCTCGCGAGCGGCGTCGGCTGAGAAGCCCATGCTTGTCAGCTGCGCGAGGTTAGCGTTTTCCTGGGGGGTTGCGGCAGGCGCTTGTTTCGCCGTTGATGGTTTAGATACAGGGGCCGCTGAGAACAGCTGCTGCCATTCAGAAGACGCGTCTTGCGAGCTTGTCTGGGTAGGAGGCGACTCGAGTTCCATGTAATCGTCCTCCTCGGCTTCCTGCAAGTCGTTGAACTCGTCGAAAGCGTCGAAATCAGAGGCCGGCGCAGCAGCTGGCGCAGAAACTGGTGCAGAAACAGCTGCGGGAACAGCTGCGGGAACAGCTGCGGGAGTAGACGCTACTGTGGAAGTGGCAGAAGTAGACGTGGCACTGACTGCAGGGTTCTGGCTGGTTGAAGAGTAGTACCATGACTGCTGAGAAGCATTAGTAGGAACTGCGGAGAAGGCGGATTTCGAAGTGCTAGCTCCACTGTCAGAGTAGGGAGGAGCAGGCTCGAACGGACCAGGTGCGGGTGGTGCAGTGTGAGCTGAAGGAGGTGTAGGTACTGGCGCATGAACTGTAGGGGGTGTAGGTGCCACTGGCGCAACCGGCGCAACTGGCGCAACCGGCGCAATTGGCGCAACCGGCGCAATTGGCGCTGTAGGGGCAACCGGTGCTACTGGAGCTGTAGGGGCAACCGGAGCTGTAGGAGCAACTGGGGGTGTAGGAGCGACTGGAGGTGTAGGTTGGGAAACTGAAGTGACAGTGGATATAGTCTGGGTCATAACCGGCTGAGAAGCAGCTGGTTGGTACGCTTGAGTCGAGACTCTAGGCGACTGCACCTCTTTAATGCCCGGCTGTTCGTACTCTAAATCGAACTCGTCAGCAGGCTCAGGCGCCGATCCTAGAACCGAGTCGAGAACAGACTCGGCTGAAGGCGGCATTTGGAACCCAGTAGTTGCTTCTCCCGATCTGAACGGAGACGTCTCGCCGTACTTTTTCGGAATAACGTCTTCCGGTCCTTCGTCGTCAGAACTGCTGAATTCCTCTTCTTTCGGTGCAAGGATTTCAGGAGCATCGACAAACGCGTCGGATTCATGGCGCTCGACTTCTCCGTGCTCGGGCTCGGTTAATTCGAGGTTGCTGTTCTCGCGCTCGCGTTGTTGTTCCTCGTTAGCGCGCTCACGTTCGTGTTGACGCTGGTGTTCACGTTGTTGTTCGCGTTCGCGTTCGCGGTCTTCGTCGCCTTCTTCAGGGCTGCGTTCTTCGGGTGTCCGAGGTCTCGAGGGGACTTCACTGCCTTCGTCGAAATCGCTTCTAACGCTCTGAGCGGGGTTGTTGTCTGTGCTCATTGTAGGACTCATTTTCCCCGACATCGGCAGCGAGAACTCCAAAGCATTGTCAACAGCATTGTACTGCGATTCAGGCGGCACAACCAGCGTCGTCATCGTTTCAGCATGCTCGGTTTGGGTCGATTGAAGAACCGACCTTTCTTCCATAACCAGTTTCTCCTGGTTCTCTACTCTGAGCCGGGCCTGTTCGTGCCTTTCGCGGTGGCTAATCATTTCGGACTCCAGCTGCGATTTCTGGCTACGGAGCTGCTCGACTTCAGAAACAAGCGTTTGCAGCCTGACTTCGTGCTCAGTAATGGATTTCTGGTGCTCTTCGTTCTGCACGCGAATAGCTTCAATCTCGGTATTCAGTTTATCGATCTCTGTCTGCTGCTCGGTGCATTTACCCTCTATTTCCGTGCGCTGGGCAGCGAGCTTCGTCTGCTCAGCGGTTTCAGACTCGAATTGCTGTTTGATGGCGTCTAAACCGCTAGTGCGAAGCGCAAGATCGCCTTCTAGTTCAGAAATCTCGGTCCTGGCTGTCTTGATCGACTGCTGGATCTCGTGCACTTCTTTAGCGCTCTTGTCGTACGTCTCGCGAAGAGTAGTCACTTCGGCCTCTAAAGCCGATTTCCGCTGCATCACATCGTTTAATTCGGTGCTGTGTTTACCGAGCTCGGCTTGCGAGTTCGCAATACTCGATTTCAGTTCATTCACCTGTGCGGTGTGCGCTTGAGGAACAGAATTAACCGATTTGCTGACGGGAGCTGCTGCAAGCACTGGCGCTGAAGCAGACGCAGGTTTAGCTGCATCCGCTGCAACCTCAGCCGCTTCAGCAACTGTTCCAAGCGGAGCCATAGCCGCCAACGCGCCATTGACACTGGTCTGAACTCCGCTGCGGGCTTTATCCATTAACTGCTGTCCAAACGCGCTCGAAGGAACAAACTTGTTCTCGGGCTCTTTGAAATTCGACTGCGACGTGCGTGTCGGTTCTAAAGGTTTAAACCCGCCAGCAGACTCTAAACTGACTAAATCGTTTAAGGAAGTGCTGGTGTTTGTAGCCGAAAGACGCGCAGGAGGTGCTTGAGGAGCAGCATGCGGAGCGGCATGCGGGACATGAGGAGAAGCCGCGTGCTCGAATTGCTGCCCGGTGACTTGTTTTCCTTGTAATGCCGAGATCGAAGTGCCGGTCGCAAGCGCGTGGTGGTTCAAAGGGACGCCGCCTTCTTCAGTAGGCAGAGGTTTCCCGTTCATTTTCCGGCGCAGGTAATGCATAGCCAACGCGAAATCGTTTTTGTCGAGTTTTCCGCGTTTCTGCGTGTCGGCAAGATCCCAGATTTTAGCGAGAATGTCCTCGCTGAGTTTCGACCTAGTTAACACAGGGACTGCCTCGGCCGGGCCGATAATCCCCGTATGTTGAGGGTCTAAATCATCGAAAATGCTGTCGTAGCGAGCCTTATCGTCACGAGAGATCCCGAATTTCGCAAGACTGTTGCCGCCAGTAGCTCCAACCGCGCCTCCAACGACATTACTTCCACTGTTTAAACTGCTGCCTGTAGACTGGCCAGTAAACGACTTCTGTAAGCCGGGTGCGTTCGGAGGTTGAGTCGACGACGAAGGAGAGGAAGGGGACTGCTGAGTGGTTTGTTTGAGACCGCCTAACCCGCTCATAGTAGCGCCAATGGGAGCAGGCGTGGATCCGAGCCACGGCTGCCAGATCGCAGGGAGTTCTCGAGGCAGATTCGCCATTGACCTGTCCATCAACGACTGGATCAAGTGCATAGCCAGAACGAACTCGTTTTTCGTGAGCTCGCCGCGGTTCTCGATATCCACCAACTCCCATACCTGGCCGAGCGTGTCTTGTGGCAGCTTTGCTTTCAGAAAAACGTCGCGCGCAACCTCGCCGTTGATGAACTGTGACGGCGGCGTCACCGACTTGTCGAAGAGCAGCCCGAACCGTTTCTTGTTCTCGCTGGTCAGCGGCGGGATCGACGTCTCGCCATTGAACGACAAGACGCTAGCGCCGGTTCCGTACGATTTGATCGGCGCGGCATGGGCTTTCGGTGAGGTCAGTTTCGATCCGGTGGTGGGAAGCGTGCTCAACACCGGGTTGTTGAAATCGGGCATGCTGGACGGAACGTTAGCAAGGCGCGGGCTGACGGGTTGGCCGGCCTGGGCATGCGCGACTAGTCGCAGGCATTTCGCAAAAGAACTGAACTCCAGAAACCCGCGGTTCTCGGTGTCTACAAGCTGCCAGATCTGGCCTAGCGTTTGCGGAGGCAAGCCGCTGCTCTCCAGCAACGGCCGGATCTTGTCGCCAAGAACAATCGAAGAGCTGTCCAGATCGTATTTCTTGAACAACGGCAGGAACCTGCGCTGCTCTTCAGGCGTCAGAGCTACTTTGTCGCTCATATGTCGAAAGTGGTATCTAAGGATGTGGCTGGGCACGGGTGCGCGGGTATCAGCTGCATTTATGGGTCCAAATGGGCTCCGGCCGAATACTGTGTACTTACCTAATATGCACCCTCTGTCCTGTCCCCCGCATGACCACACGCGCCGCCGAGTGTCTCTAATCTCCCCACTCCCTACTTTTCGCTGCGCACCAATCCAGGCACTAGACGGGTTTACACTAATTATTTTAGCTCCTGGTTTTTATTTAGCTATTTCGTTACATCTGCTTTTTATACTCAACTTTTTTCTTGGCTGCATTGGTTTTTCTTTTTCTACGCCTTGCTCTTGTATGCTCTTACTACCGCTTTACATTTTACACCTCTGGCAGCAGCAGCAGCAGCAGTTGTCTATAAACTCTGTGTCAGTCGTGGTAGCGGTATCACCTTATTCCGTCACCTAAACCCGCGTTAACCCGCGTTAACCCATAATCGTGCTTAACCCTAGTATTAAGACATCTGCATCTCCGTAACGGTAAATGGAGTCTGACATAAAAAGTACAGACGTAGTGTGTAATTGCAGGTAATAGTATGAGGTAAATATACTGCAGAAACCATAGAGTGTAGTGCATGTTCGAATGATTATGATGAAATAAACGCATTCAACAGATCAACGATAATTGTTCGGTGGATAAGCACGAATTATCCACTTAATACCTGTAAACGGTGGTGGTTGGGCGGTATTCTAGGCATTATTTCGGGAGGTATTCTGGGCAATAATTCGGGTAATAATTCGGGCAATAATTCGGGCAATAATTGTTCGGCTAATATTCCCAATACGTACGAAGTGCAGAAACAAATGTAAAACATTAATGAAATGATGAAGTAAACTAAGAGGAGATAAGGTACGCGGTTTATGCTATGAGGAACTATGCGCTGGGTTCAGGCGCCACAGAGTGAAGCTCGACCTCGTTCGCGTCCTCGGGGTCCTCAGCAACCTCGCTTTGTAAACGGTCGTAACGAGCCTGCCGTCTGCGCTCGAGCTGCCGGCCGTGGTACCAGTAGGACAATCCAGTAGCCAGCAAACTGCCGACAACGTTAGCAGTGATGTCGTGCACGTCGAACTGCCTCTCAGGGCCAGCCAGAACCATTTGAACCACCTCAGACAGAACCGATGCACCAATGACGCACACAAAGAAGGTTAATTTCAGCAGCTTCTTGCGCGGAAGCTCGAGCATCCAATAGAACAGCAGCGTCATCACAAAGAAGACTATGAAGTGCGCAAACTTGTCTAGAGACCCGCCAATGGGGGCCTGGCTAGTGAGGCCGAGCCAAATCGACCCAATACAGCTCAGGCCAAAGGCTACAGCGATCGGAACACGAACACGCATACGTGGTTAGAGTTGTTACTAGGACCTTAGCGATGACGTATTCGCCCAGTTATGTAATACCACTTGGCGATCCGGACTGGCTCGAAGCTAAATCGCGGATCGCTAAATAGCTACTTACTACCTACTTATTAACTCTTTCAGCCCAATAATGCATACTTTGCCTACAGAAGCTGATATATGCTTTTCCTCCGTAGCAATGATGTGGCCATGATTGACTAACCAGTTGTAACGCTTCGTACTGTACGTCGTATACTGACAGGTCGGATGTGCATAAGGGCTCAGTGTGTGCAATATACGAATAGAAGTGGATAATACGTTTCGTTTGACATATAGATATCTACCTATATTTCTTTTCATGTTTATATCTAAAGTTATATTTATATTTATATTTATATCTAAATTGCGTCTGAATTATGAACACATGTTCGTTGTTCAATGTCATGTATCACTGTTCAGCACTGGCTCTGCGTGACTATGCATACTAATCACGCGTCGTAATTCGAAATATTACCGCAAGTAGAACTGATTCAAATGGACTGAGTACACTTTACATTGTTTGTCAATATAGTTGGAATTCGAACTAGTTTATTCTATCACCGAAGTAATTGTATAGTATTATGTTCTGTGTTAAATAAAATACATGTTAAGCGATCAAATTTAATAACGTTCTTGGGAGTTGTAATCGCCACGGCCTCCACCGTAAGAGCTGCCGCCACGGCCACCGCCGTAAGAGCTGCCGCCGCCGTAAGAGCTACCACCGCGTCCACCGCCGTAAGAGCTGCCACCACGGCCTCCGTCATAGGAGCTACCGCCACGGCCTCCACCGTAGGAAGAACCGCCACGGCCACCGAAAGAGCTACCGCCACGGCCGCCGAAAGAGCTGCCACCACGGCCGCCGAACGATCCGCCACGGCCACCGCCACGGCCACCAAACGAGGATCCGCCGCGACCACCGCCACGACCACCGAAACCGCCACGGCTACCACCACGACCGCCGCCAATAGATTTAGGTCTCTTGACTTTAGGAGTAGGGGGTTTAGGAAGAAATCTTTCTAATGGGAGCAGCTTGTCAGTGCCAATGTAGAACTTGTCGCCCGTCTTGAAAGACGAGGCCTGGATGCCTTCAGTGGGTTTGATTGAGAAGTACACCTCGTTAATGGGACCCATGATCTCGTCGACCTTGCCAACAAGGCTCTTGTTCTCCAGATAGATCGGTGCATTGAAGTATGGGATTTTAGAGTTTATAGACCGGCAGATAATCTCGGACTCGCAGGGCTGGAAAAAACCGCCCATCTCGACAACTTGGTCGGGGGGACCCATGCTTTGCGAATTGAAACCGCCACGGCCGCCGCGGCCACCGCGGAAACCTCCTCTACCACGGTTCATTATGCTTGAAATGTGAAAAAATTCAATGCTGTTGGGTTATTAATCTTAATAGGCGTATTTGTCACTGTTGAAAAACCTGCACTAAATCCAAGTTGAGTACTAACGACAGTAAGTGAAAAATGGCGGAGAGGAAAAAGGCAGTAGAAGAGATAAACTTATTAAGTTTTCGTTTTTAATTAATTTGAATTATTGGAACTCCAGGGATTCAGCAGAAACCAGCACTATATAAATACACGATATTGCTAATTCAGGTATTCACGCCCTCGAATTGGGGTCTATATTTATGTTGAACCTCTGCAGCAGTATCTTGTATACAGAGTGTGATTCTTAGTAATAGTGTGCGATGAGATTAGCCTAGGGTGTAGGGTAAGATCATTCAAGCTATACTTAGACTGAAACGGGATGTAAGTCCAAATGTATATTATTCCAATTGATTATTTAGGTTGTTTCACCATCCTATTTATACTTGAGTATCCAGTGG